>CM046943.1:143927041-144098861 GCA_025698515.1 Gossypium sturtianum
GAACTAATGAACTAATAATAATAATTACATCAATTGAAAACTAATAATACTAATAATACGAGCTTCTTCTTCGATATTTGGAATTTAAATAAATGTATAAGCTCGTTTAACCACATAACTAATAATGAATATACTTCGTCGTTTTTTTTTGAAAGAACAAACTATAAGTACATAACAAAGGAGAAATTACTAAAATAAGAAACATAGTTAGGCTATTAATCAAATCAAATCTCGATATAAGGGTCATCAAAAGGAATGGGGATAACAAAAACAAAGGGTTTCTGGTTAATATTAGCGGTTATTTCAATAAAAAGGGTTGTTAGGATTAAAAAAAAAGGTTCACTAGGGGTTAATTGTGAAGGTAGGCTTTTAATGGAGTTAGTGGGTTAAAACCTAGGTGCCTTTATCATCTCTGTATATCAAATCAAAAGTGTGGTCTCGACATGTATAATCGATGCAAGTTCTAGAATAACAAATCAGTGTTGACATACTCATAATCAATAAAGTGAGCAAGAAAAAGAATATATACTCTATAAGGCTCAAAAACTCACAAAAATTATGGGTATTTTTGACATCAACCTTGTAAATATCAAATTTCAAGGTAATATTTAAATTCAGGTAGACGACCTAGAAAATTTTTAATTCAGAAAAATAGACTTATTATGCTTGATTCTCTAGTATTCTTAGAATTTAATTATCAATGCACAATTATCAATGACTTAATCTAAAACATATCAATAAAAATCATAAATCATCAGAAATTTCATCCTAATTAGTAATATGAGGAAATTACTTTCAAACAAGACTAAATTCAGGATTTTGAGAATCATGAAAAAAATTAGGCACGTCTAAGATTCACCCCACACTTAAGATGTACATTGCCCTCAATGTACAAAGATAGATAATATCAAAATAATCATAAAATCGTAAGATGGGGAGAGAAGTGAAACTTCCCGAATTTTGGATGAAGCCAATGAAAAGAAACCTGGATAGGATTGGAGGTGAACGTAGGGGAAGTGTCTCAACTATTTGAGTCCTCAAGCACCCATCCTAATTTTATTGTATCCTAAGCTAAATCTAAATGGAATGAATAATAAGAAGAAAATAATAAAGAAAATAAAAGAAAATTAAAAGAAATAAAAATAAAAATAAAAATAAAAGTAATGGAAAAAATGAAAAAGAAAAATAACTCGAAAAGAAAAAGGAAGAAGGGGGTTTAAATAGAGATTTGGATCCGTGGTTGTCCCCGCCTCTTGTACTTTTCCCCGTGGTGGCCACACGGCCACGGCCACCACTGCCGTGTAAGGCCGTGTGTGGTCTGAAAATCTGCACTTTGGTTAGTTTATAGTTAGGTGATAAAAAGGAAAATGAAAGTAAAAGAAGAATTAAAAAAATGTAAAAATTAATGGGGTTAGTGCTCGGGTTGCCTCCCGAGAAGCGCTCGTTTATAGTCTTAAGCTAGACTTTACCTCTCATTCATATGGTCATGGTGGTTTGAGGAGGTGAAAATCCTTTCTCATGCGATCAATTCGGTTTTTGATAAATAGTTTAAGTCAAGTAATGTTTACCTCAAAAGTGTTGAATTTAGGATTGCTTACCTCATCGATCTTTGGTCAGATAGGAAGACATTAAGTACCTCAAAAGTGATTTCTTCGTTTGTCTTGAGGTCTGAATTGGTGATTCGAGGGTCTTCCTTATTCAACAATACCTGATCCCCTATTTTGAAGTGATTTGTTGTTCCTATCAACTCGTCTGGGGTTTCCTTCGGTTTCACTTCGTGTATTCCTAGTTTCTCTTTAAAGTGTGTTTTCCACTCGTCTAGTTCATCGACCTGAACCCTTAGTTCTTCATGAATTATTTCTTTATGTGTACGAGGTCTAAGATCTAGCTCAGCTAGGTGATTTCGTGATGCTTCCTGTAAAGAAGGTTGAACCAAATGGTTATCAATAAAATTAACGTTCGTACCTTTATTACTCGATGTCCTAGCCGAAGTCAAGAGCTTGAAGAGTGATTGTTTCGTCGTCTACACGAAGTGTGAGTTCACCGACTTCTTCCTCTGTGTGGTCTTTCTTTATTGCATCGGGATATGGCTGTAACATCCCAAAATTGGGCCTAGTAGAATTGGAGCTATTGGGCCCATTGGGCCTTGAGCGTAGACGCATTTTAAAATTTTGAGAACAAGAGAACGGCATTATTTCAAGTGGGACTTATTAGTTAAGTGAATTTGGAAGGTTACGAGGTTTCTAGGAAGTTCTGGGTTCAAGATGGGCTATAGGAAAAATTTTGTGTTTAAGCATTTAAGGAGAGTAGGCAAGTAGCATCGAGACTTAAGGAAATAAGTGTGCATTTTACTAGCACAAAGAGTCAATTGGTAAAGTGGCAAGTGGTGTGTGGAGTGTACTAATGGTCTAAGGTTCGAATCCCACCTAGTGCAAATATTTTGGATTAAATTTTTGTGCTATATGGTAAGTGTCGGCCAAGGCTTAAATATGATAAGTAAGACTTTTTAATTATGGTATGATGGCTAAGGAAACAAGGAAAGGATGAAGGTAAGGAAAGGAATCAAAAGAAAAAGGCAAGTATAGGGAACATGTTGGCACAAAAAGAGGAGAGTGTTATGGAAAGTTTGGGTGGCCAAATTTTGACCATTATGGCCATGTATGTGGACGGTTTTATGTGTAAGGGGGGTAGCCGAATTTTTGTTGGTGTTTTGGTAAAGCTTTAGTGCTTGTTTTGGTCAAATTCCTTTAGCATCAAGTGTGCCATTTTCTCCAAATTACTATTCTCTTAGCCGAATTTCTCCTTTGCCTTTTGATAGAATTTTGGTGTTTGTTAGGCCAAAATCTACTCTTGCACAATTTTGTGTTTTCTCCAAATCTCTTCTTTTGCCTTGTGCCGAAATTACAAGCCATTAGTGAACATATTCTTTTCTTTTCTTTCTTCTTGTTACCGAATGTACCCAAACCATTGAGACCAAAATTTGTTCATTCATCTCTTCTTTATCATTTTCTCAAGTGGGTTGACACTCTTTTCTTCGATTGAATCAGTTAGTGAATTCTTTTCTATGTTCATATTCTTTTCTTTCTAGCCGAATAGGTATTTATCACTATTCGGTTGTAAATCTTGATCTTAACCGAGATGGTGTTATCTTCCATTCCTTCATATTGTAATCACCCTCTTTTTCGTAGTGTTCTAAGTGGGTGTCCGTGTATCATTCTAGCCCTAAGTCAAACGGTGAAAATTGGATCCAATATCGATAAGGTAAGGAGTTCTTCATGGATTATTTGAAATCGTTCTTTATTCGTTTAAAGGATAATAGTGGTTGTGACTAATCGATTATGTTTTAGGGACGAAATCACTCGATATATTCTACCTTCGGACATAGTGGTAAGTGATTCAAGTGTAAGTGATACGAAATCTTTTGGGAAATCCGAGGCTAACTTTTGGTTGGTATTGTTCTAGGTCATCGACGAGTGGTTCTTTAGGAAATCAAAATCAGGTGTGTAATCCCGTATCTTCCGTATACATATCTGAAATGGTGTGTAATCTCACACTTCTCTGAAAGTTTGTATGAAATATTTTGTAAATCGGTTGGAATACCGAAGAAAACCGAAAACTGGCATCCGTGATCACTCGGGCGTGCGCATGATCGTAGTAGTAATCGTATGTTGTAATAAAACAGTTTTGGTCAGAAACAGTGACGTGTATTTTAAAACTCACACAAAATAGGAGAAAAGGAATTACAAAGTGGATAAGATATCATATTAAAGATTACGGTGTCTATTTTGATATGGAAGAAACGGAGAAGGAAAAGGAATTTTATATTTTGAGATATCTTAATTTTAGTGAGACTGGTTCTGAATGACTTCGTGGTTTCCTAATCTGTCTTGGAAAAATCTTATAAAATTGTACAAAGTGAATTATGAGTTATAGTTTAGATTTACAGATTCCTTAGTGAGTCTATTTTCAATAGAAACAAGCGGGAGCAACATATGAAAACTATTCAGTGAGATATTTGAATTTTGGGTAAGAGAGGTCAGAATCATTGGTCAGTGAAACAAGGGAATCTTTAAGGAATAAATTTTACTAAATGGCTAAGTCAAAAATTCTGGAAAAGTTATAGTAAGAAGATATATGAGTCTAGTCTCAAGAAAAATTTACGGAGTTAGATTTCGAGATTCCTAACTCAAGTTATAGTCAATTTAGTTAGTACGACGCAGATGGACAGTTTTGATTTTTATGCTCCACATTAGTAGTTAAGTCTAGGTTGCGAAATTTCCAAAATACCCTTAGGTTGCGAAATTACCGAATTACCCTTAGTGGGTAAATTATCGAAATTACGAAAAGGCCCCTATGGGTCGAAATTACGAAAATGCCCCTATGGGTCAAAATTACGAAAATGCCCCTACAGGGCCGAATTACGAAATTGTTTAATGGGCCAATCTGATATTTTGATAAATGGGCCGATTTGATATTTTGATAAATGGGCCAATCTGATATTTTGATAAATGGGCCAATCTGATATTTTGTTATATGGGCCAATTTGAGATTTGCTATATGGGCCGATGTGATATTTGGATATATGGGCCAATTTGATATTTTGGGCCAATTTGATATATTGTTATAATGGGCCATAAATTTTTGTAAGAAATATTTGAATACATTGTTGTGAATTGTTATGCATTATATACATGCTTTGCATGGGATGGGATAATGATGAAGAGAAGTTCTGGTAGCTCTGCTACATAAATCTGGTGACTCTGGCACAAATCTGAAAAATGGCAATGCCATGTAAATTTTGTTAATCTGGTGGCTTGTCCACAAATCTGATATAAATGGCTTAATGTCTATGTTTGGTGTGTTGGCGGGGTGGGTTGACTAAAGATCACCCACAGGTGTGTTGGTTGGTACGGGTGGTCTGTAGCGGATGGAAAACTAGGTTTGGTTTGGAAATTGCATATCATATGCATATTATATTTGATATATTATTGTTGTTGTAAATGGGCTTAGGCCCAAAATATTGCTAATTGGGTTCCGGCCCAATGAATAACGGTAAGGGGATTTCACACTGAGTTCTTGTAACTCACCCCCCTTTCTCTTAACCCTTGTAGGTAATGCTTGATGATATGGACTTGGGCTATGGATGACTCGAGAGAGGCCATACTTCTGAAATGGTTTATTTGGAATTTAGACTTCTTTCTCGCTTATTTTATTACTTTACTATTTTGGGTTAAATGTTGTAATAAGGCCTCTGACTATTTTTTATTTTTGCTTTTTGGTTGGGATGTTTTTATTATTTTTCTTAAATTGTTTAAAAGGGGAATTTTCTAAAACTTAAACAATGGTTTCCAAAATCGATTAACAAATGGAGTTCAAAATAAACTTTTACAAATATTTTTAACACGGATATTTTCTCTCGAACTATTAACGATATTTTCAAAAGACTTGGATTCTCTTTCGAATTTTCAACGTCGTTTTCAAAAGTCACGGTTTTGTAAGATCATTAGTTCAAATTTATCGATTTATCAATCAAATCTTTGAGGTTAGTAGTATTTTATCAAATCAAACTTGTTTTCTTGATTTTTAACAAAACAATATTTTAGTACGAACAAAAAGGGTTTAACATGTTTTGCTCGTGTGGCATACCAACGCATGGGTTGGGTTTGGGGTGTTACAATGGCACACGAGGTTGGTACTCTGTAATTTCCGGTTTTGGTATATCATGGCACACTTCAACCTTACCTTCACTTACCACAGGTTCTTCCCTTGTGTTTGGTTCGTCTAACCCTTCACTATCGTAAATGGCTTGATTTTGTTCTCTCGGGTTAGTTTCAGTATTGCTTGGCAAGCTTCCTTGTGGTAGTTCTGAGATCGGCTTAGCAAGTTGTATAACTGACTTAGTAAGTTCCCCAACTGACTCAGTAAGTTCCCCAACTTGGTTCTTGATCCCTTTGATCGATGCTTGTTGGTCATTAAGTGTTGTCTCAGTTTTTTGGAGACGGTTATTTGTAGCTGCCATGAATTTTGTCAGCATCTCCTCGAGGTTCGACTCCTCTTCCTGTTGGTAAGGTGGTTGTTGAAAATTTGGAGGAAGTTCCGGTCCTTGGCTACTTTGATCATCCCACGAGAAATTTGGATGGTACCTCCAACCTGCATTATAAGTGTCATTATAAAAATTATTTTGAGGTTTAGAATAGTTACCCGTATATTGAGCTTGCTCGTTTTCCATGCCATATTCGTAGAGTAGGTACTCAGGATTCGCCACACCTCCTAGATTTGAGTCATATTGTATTGTTGGGTGTACGTCGAGGTTGAAGACACTGGCTGCTTTGGCTGGCCTTGTCCTTATAACTTGCCACTGATAGTTATTCAATGACATTTTCTCTATAAACTAAAAGTATCTGCCAAAAGAAATTGGAGGAAAAATTAGCGAAGTAAAAATAAAAATAAAAAAATAATGAAAATAAATTGCAATAAAAAAATGGCTAAAGTAATAAAAATAGAGCTTTCTTAATATTTTAGTTCCCTAAGAACGCGCGCCAAAAACTTGATCGCTGTAAATCAGAGTTTTAAAATTTATAAAAGAATGATCGAACCTGGAAACTAACTCTGACAACGATTAAAGGAAAGTGCACCTATCGAACAGTAGTATAGTTTAGGTAAGACCGGATTATCGAACCCAAAGGAACTAAAAGTACTAATACTAACTTTCTTTTTATTTTTTAGCCTAAAATAAGTGAAGTTGTTTATTAATCTAAATTAGTTAACTACTAAACTAAAGACTCTAAGACAAAGAAGAATGAATTTGGAAAATAACTTGGGAAAAACTCAGTTGATTTAGACGACACCCTCAGGAAGAATCCACCTAGACTTCACTTGTTATCTAACACTGAACCATACGATTTATTCACTTAGTTTGATCCGTAAGACTCCCTAACGTATATTAAACCCTCTCTCGAGGCGAGTAACGCCTAACCCTAGGTTAATTAGTGGAACTCTCGCTCTCTTATAATAACCCCTAGAATAGCAGTAAATCGATCTGTGGATTCCCATATTAGGTTTCACCCTAATGCAAAGAAAAATCTCGCCACCCTATCTCTAGGCGTGCGATCAACTCCGCTTAATTATGTTGGATCTACTCTTAGGCGTGGTCTATTCCTCCTCCACCTAAGCACATTAAATTTGGATTAAGCTCCCATAATTAAGAACAAACTAAGTATTTATCATATAATTCAAATAATCAAATAACAAGATTCATCATAGGTTTCATCTCTTCTGTATCCGAATGGTTTAGTTCATAACAATAAAGGAAAACATCTCAAGAGAAAAGATAAAACAAAACATAAGAAATCCCTAAAACCCCACAAGGAATTGAAAAGGAGATCCTCCGTCTTGAGTATAACTCGCTTCTTGAGATGGATCAACTGGCTATCCCCGAGTGAATCCCCACAAATCGCTTCTTCTCGGCCTAGCACGACGCCCATAGACGATGGCTTTGGGCTCCCCTCGATGCAGAGGGTTTCACATCCCAACTCCTCGATTAAGTTTCCCCCTAGGGTGTTTATATAGGCTTTGAGATGTGTTACTTGGCCTCCAAGTATCCTAATTTGAGTGTAATTCCTAATTGGGGGTTTAATTAGACTTTGGAGTGTGTTTCTTTGCCTCCAAGCATCCAAATCCGAGTGAAATTGCTCTTTCCAGCAACAGAGACACGGCTATGGCACACGCCCGTGTGGATCGTGGCCAGGCCATGCTCGGACTTCTTTAATGAGGCACGGCCGTGTGAATCGAGGGAAGACCGTGTTCTAGATGATCAGTGAGGCACGACCATGTGGGCTAAGGTCCAGGCCGTGTCGATTTCATGCTTTGGCCCATTTGTCTCATTTTAAGCCCGTTTCTCGTTCTTTTTATCCTTGGTTGCTTTCCTGAGTATAAGACATGAAAAGAAAGGATTAAGAGCACCTTTTTACATAAATCAATGGATAATTCATCCAAAAGCATACTAAATGAGGGATTAAAATATGTTACTATTTCGGTTTATCATGTGTACGATAACTCGACATTTACTTGTCACTTTATTACTTGTTACAATTATGTAGACTTGCACATTTCCATCGTTCCAATCCCCAAATCATGGACGGCTATAAAATGCCACGGCCGTGCGATATGGCCGTGATAGAAACTAAGAAAGTCACACGGGTATAAGCCACGCCCGTGCTTTGAGGCCGTGGCCGACACTGAGAAAGAGACATGGGCGTGGAAACCTCTACACAGGCATGGGAGAAACGAACGAGCCACCACACGGCCATGCGATACGGCCGTGTGACCGAACACGCCCACATCACACGGGCGTGGGCAGCAATTAGGTCCTTGATTCTTATTTAAGACCCCCCTTCTTCTCCTTTTTCTCCCCAAATTCTTCTTCAACCAACCCCCCAGCCACCACACCCCTTTCTTTTCTCACTATCCTCTCCCTTCATTTTCTGTTCCCCTTCCCCTTATTCTTTTTCTTTCACCATTCGGCACCACACCCCCTTGCCGACCAGTTCATGCGGCCGCTTCAATATCTGACATCTCTGAGCGCCTCGATCGATTCTAGCAAGATCAGACTCAAAGAATTCACCGACACCGCTCGAAGATTTGACGACATTGAGGCGACTCTTCAGCAGATTTGTCATCACTTTCATATATCGCCGCCTCTACCACCTCGCGACCCAGCAGACGATGAGGACCTTTGAGTCCTTTTATTTTCTTTATTATTTTTTATTGTTATTTTTATTTTTATTTTTATTTTTATTTTTATTTTTATTTTTATTTTTATTTTATTTTAGTTTATTTTCTTTTATAATTAAACTTTTTACCTTTCTTATTTTAAAACTTTCATTAGTAAAATTGAATTTCCTTTATCATTTGGTCGCCTAACTCGACAACATTCATTAACTAGTACTCCCTAAAATTTCACTAATGACTTTGCAGTTTAGAAAGGTTCACGGTGCCACTCAAGTAACGAACACACCACCTTCACCAATGCCTAGTCATCATGTTCATCATTGATCATCCTCCAAGGATTTCATCCATAATTCAGGAAGTTTCACCTCTCTCCCTCTCTTATGACTTTCTTACTAACCATTATCTATCTTTGTACATTGAGAACAATGTACGTCTTAAGTGTGAGGGGGTCAACTATAGTAGAATCCCTGAATTATGTCTTGTTCTTAAGTAAATTTTCTCATATTACTGTTAGAATGAAATTTCCTTCGATTTATGATTTTCATTATTATGTTTTGGATTAAGTCATATCTAATTGTGCAGTGATGATTTAAACTTTAGGAGACTGGAGAATCAAGCATGATGAGTTTATTTTCAGAATTAAAAATTTGTTAGGTTGTCTACCTGAACCTAATTATTACCTTGAAGTTTGAAATTTACAAGGTTGACATCAATAGCCCATAATTTTTGTGAGATCTTGAGCCTTTTAGAGCATACATTCTTTTTCTTGCTCACTTTATTGTTGATTATGAGTGTGTCAACATTGATTTGTTATTCTAGAACTTGCTTCGTTTATACATGTCGAGACCACACCTATGATTTGATATACTGAGATGATAAAGGCACCTAGGTTTTAACCCACTTACTCCATAAAAAGCTTACCATCATAATTAACCCCTAGTGAACCCCTTTGATATTGACAAACCATTTCTTGACTCACCCATTAATATTAACCCAAAACCCACTTTGTATTTGTTATCACCATTTCTCTTGACTACCCCTATATCAAGATTTGATTTGATCAGTTACTTAACTATTTTCTTTATTTCAACTGTTAAATTCTATCTTATTATTATTATTGTACTTGATTTGTTCTTAAAAAAACGAAGTATATTCATTATTACTTCTTTGTTATTGGAGCTTAAACATTTAATTTTACATTTTGAGAAAAAGCTCGTGTTATTAGTGATTGATGTAATTATTTAAGTTTTAGTTATTTTTCTAGTTAGGTAATTTGTCAATTCAATCTCGATCTTAACCCTCGAATTCAGCCTTTATCCACACCTTTAACCTAAGCCCCGTTACAACCCATAAAAGACCTTTTGATTTGTGTATCATATCATTTTACAGTGGTGGAGATTTGATTTTCATGCAAGCCTATGGGATTAACTTTTCACGTTTGACTCTTGAGTGCTTACTTTCTAACCTTAAACACTTTGAGTGATTTGAGTGAACCTTTAGTGAGGATGTCAATTTTTGTTGATTTTGAATTAAAGGTGATTATTTAGGTAAGGGGAAACACTTATTTTTTGTACTATAAAAAATATGACTTTGATTGTTTGAATCTTTAGGACTCTTTGAGTTAAATCATCCATGTATGAATTATCCATGAATTACGATATGACATTGTTGATGAAGGTTATGAATTGAGGAAATTTGATTTTAATTGTGAGTTGAGAATTTTGCTTGAGGACAAGCAAATGCTTAAGTGTGGAGGTATTTGATAAACCATAATATATACATATTTTAATCCCACACTTGGCATACTTTTGGATGATTTATCCCTTGAATTGTGGAATTTGATGCTCCTAATCCTTTAATTTCATGTTTTATACTTAGGAGAGCATCAGAGGATGAAAGGAACGAGAAACGGGCCGAAAATGGGCAAAATGGGCTTACCTTAGAGACTCACATGGCCTGGACTATCACCCACGGCCATGCGTTTTAAGTAACAACCGAGACACGGCCTAGAACATCGTACACGGCCAGATCACACGACTGTGCATGGCAAACAGGATCAACCACGACCAAGAGAGTCGACCATGGGCGTGTCACATGGGCGTGTCCCTACTATAGCCAAGATGAGTTTCATTCAGAATAGGATACTTGTGGGCCAAGAAAGACATTCCGAAGCCTATATAAACACCCTAAGTATAACCTAAAAAGTGTCTTTTGATCTGGGGCGGCTGCAGAGGGTCAACTTAGGAATTACTCCAAGAAAGCCAGCTTGATCCATCTCGTAAGTCGGAATCACACTCAAGATTTGAAGATCTTCCCTTCAATTTCCTTCAGGGGTTTTAGGGTTTTTCTTATGTTTTGTTATTTACTTTCTTCTGGAGATGTATTATTTTATAATTATGAACTAAACCCCTCAAATACCTGAGGGGATGAAACCTAAGACGGATCTTGTTATTGTTTTCTAAACTGTATGATAAATACTTGATTTATTCTTAATTATGTGTTCTTAATTCTTGTTTTAATATTTCAGATATTGGTTCAAGTATTGATGTGCTTAGGCAAAGGAGCAAAAGTCCTGTTTTAAGAGTAGATCTAGCATAGTTAAACGGAGTTGATCGCAACCCTAGAGATAGGATGATGAAAATCTACCGGATTAGGGTCAAACCTAATATGGGAGTCCATAGGTCGAGTTAATGCAACACTAATGGTTTTAATTAGAAAGAGATTTCAATTAATCAACCCAGGGTTAGACGTTAGTAGCCTCGAAAATATAAATTAGGGAATCCTACGGATCAAGTCAAGTGAATAAATCGTCTTGTTCAGAGTTAAATAACAAGTGAAGTCTAGGTGGATTCTTCCTCGGGTATTGTCTTAATCAACTGGTTTTTCCCACAAGTATTTTCCCAATTCACTCTCTTCGTCTTAGCATCCTTAGTTTAGTAATTAGTTAGATAAACATCGATTCCCTTAATACTTAGGCTAAATAATAAAAAGATAGTAACTACTAGTACTCTTGGTCCTTGAGGATACGATATTTCCGGTCTTGCCATAGCTATACTACGGAACGATAGGTGCGCTTGCCTTATTCGTTGTCATAGTTAGTTTTGAGCAACGATCATAACCCCGGTTATACGTGTTCATATTATTCACCTCATTTTCTTTTTTTCTCGGGGCCGACCTCTTTGTGCTTTCCCCGGCCTCTATTTTCCCGTACCTTATGGCATTCTTTATCATTTCACCAGCCATCACTATGTCTGAGAAGCTCTTCGTTGCGCTTCCCAGCATGTGATTGATAAAAGGTGCCTTTAGGGTATTAATGAAGAGCATGGTAGTTTCCTTTTCTAGCAGTGGCGGTTGGACTTGCATAGCGACTTCCCTCCACCTTTGAGCATATTGCCTGAAGCTTTCGTTTGGCTTTTTCTCCATGTTCTGTAGTGTGATTCTGTTAGGCACCATATCTGTCACGTGGCCATATTGTTTCATGAAGGCCTGTGCCAAGTCCTTCCATGAATTAATTTGGGCATGACTTAGCTGATTATACCATTTGGCCGCGGCCCCAGTCAAGCTGTCCTGGAAACAATGAATCGATAACTGATTATTACTGATATATCCGGTCATCCTCTAACAGAACATTGTAATGTGAGCCTCAGGGTAGCTGGTCCCGTTATATTTTTCAAATTTTGGCATTTTGAACTTCGGAGGGAGCACTAGATCTAGGACCAGGCTCAATTCCTTAGCGTCAATTCCACTATGGTAATCAACGCTCTCCAACGCTTTGAATTTCTCCTCTAGCCATTTGCATCTGTCTTCCAGTTGCTTTGGGAGTTCCACTCTCGCTTTTTCCATCTCTGCTATATCATCAAGGTCGGGGACAACGAGATTTGCTAGATTGTCTCCGGGGTTAGAGCCTGAACCCACTGGAAAGTTCACCGGTGCCGAGGTACCAGTCTGATATTGGGGTCTGATGTTGACAGACACACTTTTTGGATATGCGTTTGGTTGTTCTTGGATGTTTGTTAGGGTAAAGCCCAAGGGATAAGCGAGGTCCTTGTTATCATCTCCGATATTGACCATAGGGCTTTTTCCTTTATCTAACCCTCCAGTCAGCAACTGGGTTAGTTGGCTCATCATATTCCTTTGGGATTCTAGCATCTGATCCCTCATATCTTGTTAGATTTTGGCCAATTGTTCTTGCATCTATACTTGCAGTTGATCCTGCATCTCTTTTCACATTTGTTCCAATCTTTCTAACCTTTGGTCCATGGCTTTAGTTTTTCCTCGTGTACTGTAACGATGTTCTAGGGTAACTGCCATAATTTTAGGGTCTCTTTGTGAGATTTAATGCACATGATGCAATGTAACGATGATGCATGAAATGTATGCAACAAAAAGGCATTGATTCTAATTCAATTTCATTAGAGTAACTTTTCTAGAAAAAAAATTTCTTTACATAAAATGGATTACATATAAGGCCTCGCCCTAATACTTAAGGCCTTGACCTTCCTAAGAAGCCAAGCTAACTCTCGGCCTCGATCTGACTCTGACTCGTAATTTAAACTTAGTACATCAGCCTGGACTGCTAAGGTTTGTAAGTGATCCACCACCTCTCGAACTTGAGCCAGGGCTGCACCCATGACGTAATCCCTATCTCTGACCTGATCTTGTGATTGATGAAGTTGCTCCTTCCACCGCTCGTTATTTGCCTCAAGGAGTTTAGCCTGAAGTTCATAGTTTTGCAGCACGGTTTCAAGTTCTTCTATCTTCCCTTTTAGTTCTTCAATTTTGCTCAGACTAGCCTTCAACTCAATTACAGAGTTACGAATACGATACTGATACAATGATCTTTCTAACTCTGACACCCAAGTTTTTAACCCCTCCTTCTCGTTTTGACTTTCTACCAAAATCTTTTTTAAAGTATCTTCTCGAGCTTGAGCATCTCAGAATTTCTCTTCCCATTGGCTGGCTTTACTTTTTTCCACTTTAATTTCTTGCCGCCATTGTTTTGACGTTTTTCCCAAACCAGCGGTTCTCATTGACCTCCGCATCTTCTTGTAGTCTATTTTCAAACTGTCTAAATCCTCTTCAGCCTTATTCTTTCCCTTTCTTAGCTTTTTGACTTCTAGTTTCTGGACGTCGACATCCAGTCCCAGCTGTATTTTCTCCTCTTCTAATTGCTCTATTCTTTTTTCTAGCTCTGAACTCTTTCTCTCAAAATCCTGTTTGATGATCTCTAGTTCAGATGGGATCACCTGCAAGTGTTCTTCCATTGATTGCGTGTTTTCTTGGTCTGACGTAGGGATGTTGTCATTGATTCTCTGACTCCACAATCGGTCATACTCAGGGGTTGTCATCGGGTTGGCAGCAAACCTTTTCATTCTACGAGTTCGGTTCCAGGCATTCGATATTTCACAAACTTTTTTTTTGTAATTATCTCCTTTATACACAAACTCGCACTGAGCTAAACCCTGTGTTACTGGCGTAAACTGTCTCGATCTGTACTATCTTAACATGAGTAGAGGGGCATACCCGAAAGCTCCCCATATTCCAAGTAGGGGAACCCAATCAAAATCACCACACCGATATAAAATCTCGTTAGGGACTATCCAAGGGGCTCTCCATTTAACGTCTTCTTCTTGTAGGTTTTGGAGAATCACTATCCACTTTTCTTCCGTAATATCTTCCCGTCTCGGCGTAGCCACTAACTCTTTTAGCGAGAATAGTTTTCGGAGAAGATTCGATACGATACATTTTCTACTTTCCAAAAATGGCTGTGGAACCATGCTAGTAAGAGTTGTGCGCACCCGACGAATCTCCCTTCGCCCGCTCTTCGGCATGTGTTCAGGGACCTGAAGGTTTCGGCCAGAATTGTAGGAACGGGTGTGATCCTTTTATCAAGTCTGTCAAATAAATCAGAGACTGCCTCATCTATATGCCCTAAAGCCTTGGGGAAGATAACCAGTCCATAAATGTTCAAAGCAAAAACGTCAACCCTTTTCTTCATATCAGGATGCGCTAGGATCAAATTCCTCAAATTTCTCCAAGGGATGCACTTACAATCTCCTTTTTGCTTGATCAGGGCTGTAATCCACTGCTCGCTCATCCCTGTAATGTTCATAAGCTTTTTTAAGAATGTCGAGACATTAGCAGCTCTCGAATAAGCCTTGTCAGTTTGAATCTTCGGGCAACGAAGCAAGGCTGTGTACTCTTCTACGGTAGGTACCAAATCCACTTTCCCAAAAGTAAAGTAACTATAAGAAGGTTTCCAAAACTAGGCGATAGCTCGGAATAGGTGCTCTTCCACCTTGATATCGAGTAGATAGGGTAAGTCACCGTAATTACAGTAGAATAGTTGTCTTATCTCATCATCCCACTGGTTCCATATTTCTTTCATCTCTTGAAGATTATTCTGGGTTACGCTGGTACGAGTAAAATCCCATAACTCTAACACGTATCCCTCTGTAAGACTATCGCCTTTCTCTTACTGCGTTGTTTCGGCCCATATCCGGACGGCCGCATTATCCTTCACTTTATCAAGAAACCCCTTTTCCATGACAAGTTATCTATTTAGCAATCGAATGTGAATCAACACCTTTTTTGTGATGAATATGCCATGCAATTACAATCAAATTAAAAACAAAGCAAGTCAGTACTTCATACACAGTTTAAAGTAAGCAAGGAATAATAAAGTACCTACTCGGGTAACCACTAGGGTTTGGCGCGACTCTACCTAAGGTGGGCTCTTAAGGCTCGCTATATGGGGTTTGGTTCTAAAGTAAAGGTACCTAAACCAGCAGATTCCTCGATCCTCACCCATTATAGGCTTATATGAACCGAGTTCAGTTCAGGGGAATGCATTTCCCTATGGCTGTACGGATATGAAAATCTCACGAAGACATAGGTACGGATGTATCCCGAAAGTGATCCACTATCCTGCACGGAGGTGAAGACCTCACGAAGGAATAGTTTCTCACTCCCACTTAAAGGGGTATAATCGAACGGTCATGTAATGAAATGTGTAGAAACATATCAAAAATTCAAACCAGTAAAGCGATTATAAACCAAGATGATGAAGATCGTAAAAAAAATGGATGAAATGCAACAAAATGATCGTAAATTTAAACCAAGTTTTCAATTTTCGACAAAAAGACAAAAAGTAATCAACTCGTGACTTGACTCTCTTATTTTTGAACTCCCCAGCGGAGTCACCAAGCTGTCGAAACCATTTTTTTAAAAAAAAAAAAAACTAGGGTCGACTTTTTGATTTTGAAAACGAAAAAAAAGGGAGTCGCCACCAATCCTTTTTTATGAGGTATGATCGGGTCACCTCGTAATTCAATCATTTTAATAAAATTTTAAATATACTAAAATGATGATTTTTGGTCTACAAAATCCAGAAAACGGGTTCAGGATTCGGTTACGTACGAGGAAGGATTAGCACCCTCGATACGCCCAAAAATTGGTACCTAGTTGATTAATTGATGTCTTTAATATCTAAAATTAAAAATTTGAATAAATTTTAAAAATATGATCATTTGTTATAAAATTGAAAATTTTCAAAAACAGGGCATATTTCGTGTTAATCGAGAAAAAGAATTACGTCCCGTAAGTTAGGACACAATGTCTTAAATTCCCGATACGAGAACAAACGCCAAAAAATTTATTTATTTTGAAAAGTATTCGATTATCTCGGTTTTAGAAAGAAATCATATTCAGTAAGTTAGAATACGATCTTTTCGTAACTCTCGAGATTATTAAAAATGTTTTAAAAAACGTTCGTGATTCGAATTTATCGAGAAAATCGAAACCCTGTAAGTTAGGGTACGACCTTTCGAATATCGAAATACGAAAATTTGCTGATTTTAAAATATTTTATGTAACGGGTAAAGATTAATGTAACGTAAATTGGTAGTAAAATGAAAACAATAATGGTACAAATATGCATGATGAAAGAATAATAAATGTATTAATGTGAATAACAATAATAAGGACGAAAATAAAATAAAATAAACAAGTCAAAAACGAAAAGAAAAAAAGTAATAAATACAAAGAGAAAATATAATTATAATAGTAATAAAAATAAAAATAATAGCAATAATAATAGTAAAGAAAATAATAATAATAGTTACAAAAATAATAATAGTAACGAAAATAATAATAATAATAATAATAAATAGTAATAATAATAGTAAAAAAAAGAAATCAAGAAAAAAATAATAATAATAATATGAATAATAAATTAATTAATTTTAATAATAAAATAGCAAAATAACTAAGAAAAGGACTAAATTGAATTTAGAACAGAAGTTCGAGGCAAAACTGAAAATAAATAAAAAGGAAAAGGACCCCATTGAACGCGCAAATAACAAGGAGGGACTAAAAGGGAAATTTTCCCTTCTCCTCCAAAATGCACAGCATCAGGGAGGACCAAATTGAAAACTGAAATAAATTATTGGGCAAAATTAAAAAATAAAATAAACTTAATTGCAAAACCATAAAAAAGCGGAAGGGCTAAAAGCGTAATTAGACTTTTCATTAAAAAACGCGCGGATCCTTGGCCGGAACGGGTCGGATCGGGTCGGGCCAGGGCAAAACGACGTCGTTTTGTATAGCTTATATAACTTAAAAATCTAAAAAAAATAATCATTTTCATCAGTTTAAAAAAAAAACAACCCCCCTTTTCTTTTCTCTCTGGAAGGCCCGAGAGCCGGTGGGATTTCGGCCGATCCAGCGTGCCTCATTTTAGCGATCGCCAGATATCTGGCGGCGCAAATAAATTTTTTTTCTTTTTTATATATTTTTTAATACGTATATATGAAGAAATAGATTCGAAAATAGGAAAATAATAAAAAAAGAAACCTTAGCAACGATTCGATTCTCTCTTCAACTGCTGGCTGTTTTTTGATTGTTTGGTGAGTTTGAATCTGTCTTTTACATTTGATAAAAATCTGAAAAAAAGAAGAGAAGAATACATTGGGTTTTCCATGGCTTATATAGCCATTTTTTTTACACTTGTTTTCTATATTCTATGTTGTCTTTTCTGCTTTTGATCCTTGAAGGTGCAAGTGGCGGTGCCATGACAGTGACGGTGGTAGTAGGCGGCGCAGAGGGCAGGGGTCAGAAGACCTAGGTGCGGCGTACCTAGGGTTTGTTGTTTTTTTTTGTTTTGTTTCTGATTTGGGTTTGTAATGGGCTAGGATTAGATTGGGCTGTAATGGGTTTAGAAATTTGGGTTTGTTTGGTTTGGGTTATTAATTGTTGTTGGGTTTTGTTGGGCTGTAAATGGACTGTTTTATTGGGCCCGTGCAAATTGGGCTGTTCACAGCTTGGATGGATAAAAATGGGTTTATATTAGTGGATTTTTAATGTGTTTATGAAAGGTTAATTTTGGTAATTGATAAATCATGATATTATTATTAAAACAAAGCCAAATACTCATCTTTTTCATGCATTCATCACCAAAAATTGAAGAAATAGATAGGGTTTATGAGCTTTGAGCATTCGACACTTGTTGAGCTTGCATGAGGTATGTTTTGAGCTCGGTTTTTGATGATTTTTATGTTTTTGTGATCGCTGCTTTGAGTACTAGCTAGCTCGTACCTTGATTTTTGGAATTGATGATGATTTTGTAAAGTACCATTGTTGAATAATTGAGTTTTGTAATGTTTGATGATGAAAACTAAGTGTTTGATGGTTGATATATATGTTTTGTATAATGATTTTTGATGAAATTTCCTATTAAGGATTAAATTGTGAAAATGAGAAATTGGGGGGCTAAAATGTGAAATAAATGAAAGTTATGGGCTGCTAGTAGCATGTGATAAATTTGGCTAGCATGGGTTGCTAAGAAATTTATTAAATTTGTGATTTTATGCAAAAAGGACTAAATTGATAGAAATATGGAAATTAGGGGGCTAATGTGTAAAATGCCCTAATTATGTGTTGTGGACTAAATTGAGTGAAAATGTGATTGAATGAGTTGAATTTGATATTATATAGATCAAGAAAGGAGAAATTCGGACCTAAATCGAGGCAAAAACAAAGTGCTCGATTGATCGACTAATCTCGTCGTTTCTAAGTCCGAGGTAAGTTCGTGTATAGTACGTATTGTTTAAATAATGTTCATATGTGATGAAATGAATGGAAATGTGATTATGGAGTTTGGTAATGTGAAATGTGAGTTCGAAGATATGTGGCACTAAGTGTGCGTAAATAGAATCTTTACAGTGATGAATGGCACTAAGTGTGCGAGATAAAAAAAGCTTCGGCTGTATTATTTGGCACTACGTGTGCGATACCGAGACAAATTCGGTTTAATGTGATGGCACTAAGTGTGTGATATTACTATAGTTTCGGCTAATTATTTGGCACTAAGTGGGCGAGTTCATCGAACGTTTAAAGAGGACCAAATGAATTATGGCATCAAGCGTTGAAGTGGTAAATGTGATAGATAAATACGTGATGGTACAGGTATGTACAGAACCTAAGTGGTTGATGATATTGTGTATGAGATAGATGGAAGATTATGTGAATGAATGATGAAAAGAATTGGATTGAGTAGCATTATAAATGCTTGTATATGAACCTATAGATATGATATGAAAGTGAGTAAAAGCCATGGATGAGATTGAGTAGTGATGTGAATGGAACTAAGTGTTAGTTAATTTTGCATATTGAATTTGAATTTTTGAGTTAATTGTGTTATATTACAAACTTACTAAGCTTTAAAGCTTACTGTGTGAAGTCTTTCTCTGTTTTACAGTAGTATTTAAAGCTAGCTCGGATTCGGGGATCGTCAGCGACTCAATCACACCATCGGACATCTATTTTGGTACCTTTTAAAAGTTGTATTTATGGTATATGGCATGTATAGGCTAGTGAGGTTGTGGAATGTTTTGAGATGTATAAATCTTGCCACGTGATATGGCTTGATAATGGATGAGACTTTGGATTGATTTTGGTATATGTTTTGCTATGTGAAAATGGTGTATGTGATGTGTATATATGGTCTTGTGTGAATGGCCATTATGGTATGCTCTAGTGAAATAGAAATAGTATGTTTCATACTTGATTTGGTAGTTGAGATGGTGAATATATTGCATGTTTGAAATGGTTTGAAATGAGATGTGAATCCTCTGCTTTTGGTATGGAATTGGTTCATGAAATGGAAATGTTTTGAGTTGGAATTGTATATGGAAATGAATGAGGATATTGTAGCATGAATTGTGCATGTTTTGGTAGGGTTTTGACCATTAATTGGGCAAGAATTGAGTATAGAGTGATGCTGGTAGGAATGACCCAAAATGGGTGGCAATTTGGCCTTGTAAATGGCCTATAATTGCCCACACGGTTGAGCATACGGGCGTGTGTCTCGACCGTGTCCTTCAATGTCCCAATTCGAAGCAAGTCAGACTTGCACAAGGGCCAGACACACGGGCGTGTGACAGGCCGTGTGTTTCAAGTCAGTGTTGCACACAGGCCAGACACACGGGCGTGTGACAAGCCGTGTGACCCAAGTCAGTGTTGCACACGGGGTAAGACATGGTCTAAGGCATGGCTGTGTGAGGCACACACCTAGCCACCAAGCGCAGTGCCCTGTTTTGAAAGAAATTTTTTTCTAAGTTACATAAAAGTTTTAAATGTGATCGGCTTAGTCCCGAACCTTTTTAAAGCATGTTTAGGGTCTCGTAGACCCTCTAAAGGGACTTTGTGATTAACTATGATATGTTGATGTGTGAGCAATGGTTGTTAGATGTTATGATTTGACCGGTAATATCTCATAACCCTAGTTCGGCAATGGATACGGGTTAGGGGTGTTACACTATGTGTGAGCATTCCCGAGTATCCGATGCAATTCTAAATGGTTCAACGTGTAACGCCCCAAACCAGGTCTATGCGTTAAGACGAGATTTGGTTTGTCACACCGAACGAACATCCAAAATCTCTCTAATGATTTAATTAAAACAGTAATGCAAAACCTTTAGAAATAAGGATTTAATAAAAACTAAGTACAATTATATATTAGTCAAAACCTTAACGTAGTTTTTAAAAAATTTGAAAGAAATTGAAAAGTAATTTAGGTGTCCAAAATTGTTATAAAACACAATATTTTTAAGAAAACTTTATAGATTTTAACATACGTCCATATTAAGAGTCTTAAAATAAAATTGAATCCATCCACACATAAAAATCCATAAAAATATAATTAGAGGCCTTATTACAACATACCCAAAATAGTAATTAAAATAAGTAACTTAAATAAAGTTCATAGTTTATAAAACCCAAGCTCGTAGGATGGCCTCCACCAAGTCATCCCCACCCAAGTCCACATCAATTTCCATTACAGAGATGGATAATAAAACGGGGTGAGTTACAAAGAACTCAATGTGTAACTCACTTACCACCATTATTGGGCGGACCATCAAGGCATTAATTTGGGCTTGAGCCCAATTTCAAATTTTAACAATATAAAATGAAATAACATATATAAAATGCATGTAAAATGAATTTCCCAACCAAGCCTAATTTCCATCCGCTACACACCCCGTACTCAACCAAAGACACCTGTGGGGATCAAGTCAACCCACCCCGCCAAACACACCAATCGTAGGCATTTAGCCTTTTAAATAATATTGTAGTGCACTCATCAACTAGATTGTGACATAGTCACCAACTAGAGGCATTAAGCCAAAATTTGTGGCAGAGCCACCGAACTAGATACGTGGCCACGTGCCTTTCTTCTCTTCCTCAAATCCCATCCCATGCATTTATGTATGAATAACAAACTTTAATCATAAATGATTTATTAAGTAACCCATAATACAAATGAGTTTTTAATTAAACTTTTCATTTGGGTCCATTAAACAAAATAGTATATAGCCCATTTACCAATCTAGCGAACTTAGGCCCAAATGTCGAACTAGAAGGTTTTTGGCCCATTTAGCGATCTAGCGCGCCTTTTGACCCAATTTATCGATCTAGCGCTTTTTCGCCCAATTTAACAATCTAGCGCTTTTTCGCCCAATTTAACAATCTAGCGCTTTTATTTAATTTAACAATCTAGCGCTTTTTCCCAATTTAATCTAGCGAGCGCTTTCAGTTTAACTTTCATGCATTTACACAAAAGTGTTAATTATCACATAAATTTCGATTTTTTCCATTTTTACGATTTTTCATAATACTTATCGCTTAGTATCTAACCCGAAAGATAAGTGTGAAGTTACACACCTGGTTATGGTGAGAACTAGACTTTCCCGCCACAACACCTATACATATCACGATAACTTATGATTATTATAATCTAATAATAAAACCGATCTAAACATAACGATCTAAAATTTACCCTCGGATTTTTGAACTACTTCCACTTGCGGTTTCTCCTCGATTGATGGTTCGTTAACCGAATCAAATCCACGAACAAATAATGGTTCGGGAGTACGAACTACTTCAAACAATTGATTCTCCTCGGATGAACGTCCACAACCCGGTGGGAAATCCCGGATTGCTGATACAGTCCTTTGTTTATACTTAGGGGGATTAATGGTACCACCCTTCTTCCGAACACTATATACGGCCCGTTTCTTCCCTATCTTGATTGTCTTCAAAGACAAAGATCGTTAGCACGTCCTAATCACATATATATATATATCGATTATGACTAAAGGCTTTGAGAACGAGATTTCCTTACCACAAATATTCTTGTTCCACAAGGAAATCGATCCAAGCGCATTATGTCACACACGACCTCTTGATTTCCAATCTTCCGTTATCGCACTAAAGTATAACAAAAATAAACGTTAATAGAATGAACGTTTATTTTGATCTAAGAAAGCCTTCAAACCACCATCAATATTCGGCCAAATACTATAAACTAATCGAAGACGAAAAAGAACCCTTACCTATTTTCCACGGTTGAAAAAGAAACGATTGAGAATGTTGCTTATGAATAGAGAGATATTCGGCTATGAAGAATCAAAGAAAAAAAAAAGAAAATGGTTCGGTTAAGGTACACTAACATTCGGCCATGAAGAGATTAAAGGAGAAAGTATTGATTGAAAAGAAATCAAAATAAGAGAATAGGGATGATGATAATTCGGTTTTCAAAGAAAACAAAAGAGAAAGAAAGAGATGAGTTTAAGATCAAGGCACATTCGGCAATGGAGAAAAGGAGAGAAAAGAAAGGAATGGTCTTTTGATGTAGGTGATTTCGCACTAATGAGAAAAAGGCACAAAAAGAATATCAAATGATGTGCAATAATGACCAAATGGTCAAAAAAAAATCAAGGCTCACCAAGGATCAAATTCGGCCAAGGGAGAGAGATTGAGAGAATTTGCAAAACTATGCACATAACTAAGAATGACCAAAAAGATACTTCAAATCCTAGCCAAACTAACACCAAAAATTCGCTCCCCTAGACCATATTGCCGTCCCCTATGCATGGTCAAATGGCCATGATTTTATTTCCATAACCTTTTCCTTGATACTTGCCCCATATCTTCATATCTTTCCTTAATTTCTTGATTCCCTTCCATAATTTAACAATTTCCTTAATCCTTTGATATACTAACTAAAAATAACAAGGTCAACACTTACCATATATGCACTTGGCCGACACTTGCTATACATGTGCAGAAAAATTAAAAATAAAATTCATCTAGATGCTAAACAAGGGATTCGAACCTTCTCCCTCATGCACTAACTCATGCGCCAACACCACTTTGCCATATACTCATCTTATGCTACACTTTGACACATTAATTAACTTATGTGTCAATGCCACTTGCTCCACTTCAATAAATTTTAAAAAATAAAAATTATTCCATCCCCGAATAATTCTAATTCTTCTTCAGACTATAATAAACACGAAAAATAATAAGAAAATTTTCCTTCATAATCTAAACACCAAATCATGCAATAATCGATACTCGAATTTTAGGG
This sequence comes from Gossypium sturtianum, assembly GCA_025698515.1. Taxonomy (NCBI): domain Eukaryota; kingdom Viridiplantae; phylum Streptophyta; class Magnoliopsida; order Malvales; family Malvaceae; genus Gossypium; species Gossypium sturtianum. The sequence continues at coordinate 143,950,704 of CM046943.1, forward strand.
TGTTACAACTCTACCCTCCTAAAAAAATTTCGTCCTCGAAATTTACCTGGTTGAAAAAGGTGAGGGTATTGTTGTCGAATTGCATCCTCAGGCTCCCATGTAGCTTCCTCTACTCCGTGGTTACGCCATAAAATCTTGACCAACGGCACGGTTTTCTTTCTTAGCACCTTAACATCTCGGTCTAAGATTTCCACTGTTCCTCCTCAAAAGACAAGTCGACTTCAACTCCACTTCTTCTACCGGTACTATGTGCGAAGGATCCGATCTATAGTGCCTCAAAGATGGAAACATGAAAAACATTATGAATCGACTCAACTCCGAGGTAATTCGATCGATAGGCCACTGGACCAACACGCTTCACCACACGATATGGTCCAATGTATCTAGGACTCAATTTGCCCTTCTTCCCAAACCTAAAAATCTTTTCCAAGGTGAGACCTTCAAGAACACTTGATCCCCACAAAGATACTCGATACTTCTACGCTTGGATCTGCATACGACTTTTGTCTATCCGAAGCTTCCTTTAACCGCGTGCTCGAATAGCTTTTACTTTTTCTTCCGTTTCGAGATCAGCTCTGACCTAACATCTGTCGTTCGCCCAATTCAGTCCAACAACTAGGAGAACGACACCTCACGACCATATAATGCCTCATACGGTGCCATCCGAATGCTAGATCGATAGCTATTGTTGTAAGCAAATTACGCCAATGGTAGAAAATCCTCCCAACTACCTTTGAAGTCGATTATACAACCCTTAACATGTCTTCCGAATCAATTACTCTTTCGATTGACCATCCGATCGAGGATGAAAAGTCAGATCAAGTTTAGCTTTGTTCCCAAAGCTTCATGCAATACTTTCCAAAACCGTGACGTAAACCTAGGATCCCTATCTCGATATAATAGACGCAGTACCCCATGCAACCTCACGATTTCGGATACGCATAACTTAGCCAACTTCGTAACGAGTAATTGTGCATTTAACCGGTAGAAAATGAGCGATCTTCGTCAAACGATCAACAATTACCCAAACAGAGTTTTTCTTAGTAGGTGTTAAAGGTAACCCACTAACAAAATCCATTGTTATCCGCTCCCATTTCCAAAGAGGAATCTTTACTGGTTGTAATAATCCTGACGACAATTGATGTTCCGCCTTCACTTGCTGGCAAGTTAAACATTTTCCCACAAATTCAGAAATCTCACGCTTCAACCCTGGCCACCAATATTGTTCACGAAGATCCCGATACATCTTATTTCCTCCGGGGTGCATAGCATAAGGGCTACTATGCGCCTCTCGAAGAATCATTTGTCTCAGATCTGAGTCCTTAGGCATACAGACTTTTCCACGAAGGCACAACGCACCTTCCGAGTTTATACCAAAATCCTCTATTCCTCCATTTTCAACTTGTTGAAGTAAAGGTCCCAACTTTTCATCTAATATTTGCTTTTTCTTAATTTGCTCCAACCACGCAGGCTTCACCAAGTTCCGCTATCAAACTACCATCCTCGTACAAACTTAAATGGGCAAACATTGCTCTCAAATCAGATACCACCTTACGACTTAACGCGTCTGCTACCACATTAGCTTTTCCAGGATGATACTCGATTGAGAAATCATAGTCCTTTAACAGCTCCACCCATCTTCGTTGTCTCAAGTTTAATTCCTTACGAGTAAGAAGATACTTAAGACTCTTGTGATCCGTATAGATGATAGACTTTTCACCGTAGAGGTAATGCCTCCAAATCTTTAGAGCAAACACTCTGCGCAGCTAACTCCAAGTCATGAGTAGGGTAGTTTACTTCGTGCGGTCTCAATCGACGAGAAGCATAAGCTACCACTTTCCCACTTTGCATCAATACGCAACCTAATCCCGTATCGACGCATCACAATAAATCAGAAACTCCTTTCCACCTCAGTTGAATCAATACCGCGCTTAGTCAAAATCTTCTTCAATTCATCGAAACTTTCTTGCTATTTTTCAGTCCATATAAACGGTACTCCCTTTCGCAAAAAGCTTAGTTAGGGTGCAGCAATCAACGAAAACCCTCAACAAAGCGTCTATAGTAACTCACCCAAACCCAAGAAACTCCGAATCTCGCCTCTCGACTTTGGTGGTTTCCAATCCAATACTGACCTCAATCTTCCGAGGATCCACCCTTATTCCTTGGTGACACCACATGACCCAAGAAAGTCACTTCCCTTAACTGAATTCACATTTACCGAATTTGGCATACGATTGATTATCTCGGCAATCGCAATACAATTCGCAAATGCGAATCATGCTCTTCTTCATTCCTTGAATATACCGAATGTCATCTATGAATACCACCACAAACCGGGTCTAAATATGGTTGAAAGACCCGGTTCATCATATCCATAAATGCAAATGGTGCATTGGTCAACCCAAACGGCATCACCAAAAACTCATAATGTCCATAACGAGTTTGGAAAGCCGCCTTGTGAATATCCGCTTCTTTCACCTTAAGTCGATGATAACCCGATCTCAAATCAATTTTGGAGAAAATCGAAGCTCCTTCAATTGATCAAGCAGTCGTCAATTCTTGGCGGAGGGTACCTATTCTTGATCGTCAATTTATTTAATTGCTCAGTAGTCAATACACATACGCATCGACCCATCTTTCTTCTTAACAAACAAAACCGGTGCTCCCCACGGAGACACACTCGGTCGAATAAAGCCTCGATCTAGCAATTCTTGAATTTGAGCTTTAAGCTCCGCCAACTCCTTCGGTGCCATTCTATAAGGAGCAATGGACACTTTGGAGTCGCTCCGGCAAAAGCTCAATACCAAATTCCACTTCCGATCTGGAGGTATACCGGGAAGTTCTTCAGGAAATACATCTGGAAATTCCTTCACTGTTCTCACATCTTCCACTGACAACTCTCTGGCATCTAAAGCACTAATAAATGCTAAAAATGCTCCATACCCTTTTCGCACCAACTTTTCTGCCTTAAGTGCAGATACCACATTTGCCAAGTAATTCCTTCGCTCGCCTATCATAATTATCTCTTTATCCTCCACCGTCCTTATTGACATCCGCTTTTCAAGACAATCCAATTTCGCCTGTGCTTAACCAACCAATCCATGCCCAAAATGATATCGAACTCGCCAAAAGGCAATTCCATCAAATTTGCCAAAAAATTTTCTCCTTGAATTTCTAAGGGCACATCTCTAAACAGTTTATTTACCAATACCGATTGTCCTAAAGGACTAATTACCTTCATCTCACTATCGGAAATTTCAGAGTCTAAATTCAAGTTTCCAGATATGGTGCTAGCAACATACGAATGGGTAGAACCAATATCTATCAAAGCAATAACAGGTACATCAAAAATGAAGAACGCATGCAGCTTATCACATCGTGTGTTGCCATCCTCACGGCGCCTAACTGCGCATATACCAATCCTGGGCGCCTTGCATCCGTGTTGCCTCTAGGACCATTTCCTCGACCAGCGCACCTTGACCACGCCCGGCCCCATTACCACCACGACTGGTCCACGACCTCTCGGTGGTTGCTGAATTCCTCTTGCGGTGGTGCATCGATGTTACGAGCTTCCCGAGTTGTATCCATTCGGCGAGGGCAATTCCTATATTGATGATCCATCGACCCGCATTTATAGCAAGCACCGTTTTCTTCGGCACTCTCCAGAATGCCTTTTCCCACAATCAAGCACAATCTCGACTCGATTCACGCCTACAGTGTTCTTCCTTGAGTGGTTCCTCGTTCCGAGGCCTCTTCGTAAACCTTTTGAAGAACCTAAATACTTCATATCTCTCTTGCCTTTAGCTGCGTTCCCGATTCTCGACGTTCGAGTTCTTAACCTCTTCGGCTATCTTGGCCTTTTCCACAAGTGTGGAAAAAGTTCTAACTTGTTGTGGGGCTATCAAAACCCGCAATTCATCGTTCAAGCCATCCTCAAAGCGTACACAACGCTCATTATCCGTTGCCACTATTGTTCGAGCATAGCGACTCAAGCGCAAAAACTCACTTCATATGCGCGCCACCGTCTTATTCTCTTGGACCCAGATTCGTAAATTCCTTCCTTCGGCATCAACATAACTCGTTCCTACATATTTCCCTTGGAAGGAAACTTTAAAGAATTCCCAATTAACTCATCGCAGCTTGATGCCTTCTCGGACGATAAGCCACCATTGGTATGCTTCGTCCCTTAACAAGGACACCGCTCCCTTAATTTTTGTTCCACCGTGTACTCAAGATCGTCCATAATTCACTCCACTTTGCCTCAAGCCAATATTCAGCGACATTTGGAGCTACACTTGAGACACCTCTGAAAAACCTCAGCACCACTTGATTTCAAACGTTCGATATCAACCCACGAGCTATTGGCGATTCTAGCTCCAAATGACCCTTTCAAGGACTCGCGGCATTGCTCGCGTCACCGCATTATCTTCTTCCATATGATAATGTGATCCCGTCTCACTTTTCGAGTGACGCAGTGCATCCATTTCCGCATAAGATCCGGTGCCCGGTTGCGCCTCTAACACCTGCGTCCTCTACCACGGCCACGCCTACCGCGTCCACGACCACGTCCTCTAGAGCTCATAATGATTGATTTAATCGATTAAGAGTTTTATGAATCGAATACTATTTCGATTGTTTATTAACGATGTTTTATGATATGAAAGAGATAGAGTTGTTTTCGCAACCATATCCTATTGTCTCAATCTCTACGGTTTTCAACACCTAAAACTAGAAGTTCTAGAGTGTTTCTTATGATCATATCACAATATAAACAATCGATATACAGATACTTACTTGACTTGGCGCGGGATGCTCATGGTGCCATACTACCTTTAAATCATAAAGTCTAGAAATTTGAGTTGTTTCTCAAACAATTAACTTTATTGAACCCAAACCACAGCCGAGTTTTGAAACTAGCTCTGATACCATTAAATGTAACGCCCCAAACCAGGTCTATGCGTTAAGACGAGATTTGGTTTGTCACACCGAACGAACATCCAAAATCTCTCTAATGATTTAATTAAAACAGTAATGCAAAACCTTTAGAAATAAGGATTTAATAAAAACTAAGTACAATTATATATTAGTCAAAACCTTAACGTAGTTTTTAAAAAATTTGAAAGAAATTGAAAAGTAATTTAGGTGTCCAAAATTGTTATAAAACACAATATTTTTAAGAAAACTTTATAGATTTTAACATACGTCCATATTAAGAGTCTTAAAATAAAATTAAATCCATCCACACATAAAAATCCATAAAAATATAATTAGAGGCCTTATTACAACATACCCAAAATAGTAATTAAAATAAGTAAAGTTCATAGTTTATAAAACTCAAGCTCGTAGTATGGCCTCCACCAAGTCATCCCCGGCCCAAGTCCACATCAATTTCCATTACCTGAGATGGATAATAAAACGGGGTGAGTTACAAAGAACTCGATGTGTAACTCACTTACCACCATTATTGGGCCGACCATCAAGGCATTAATTTGGGCTTGAGCCTAATTTCAAATTTTAACAATATAAAATGAAATAACATATATAAAATGCATGTAAAATGAATTTCCCAACCAAGCCTAATTTCCATCCGCTACACACCCCGTACCAACCAAAGACACCTGTGGGGATCAAGTCAACCCACCCCGCCAAACACACCAATCGTAGGCATTTAGCCTTTTAAATAATATTGTAGTGCACTCACCGAACTAGATTGTGACATAGTTACTGAAACTAGAGGCATTAAGCCAAAATTTGTGGCGAGCCACCGAACTAGATATGTGGCCACAGGCCTTTCTTCTCTTCCTCAAATCCCATCCCATGCATTTATGTATGAATAACAAACTTTAATCATAAATGATTTATTAAGTAACCCATAATACAAATGAGTTTTTAATTAAACTTTTCATTTGGGTCCATTAAACAAAATAGTATATAGCCCATTTAGCAATCTAGCGAACTTAGGCCCAAATGTCGAACTAGAAGGTTTTGGCCCATTTAGCGATCTAGCGATCTTTTGACCCAATTTATCGATCTAGCGCTTTTTCGCCCAATTTCTAACAATCTAGCGATTTTATTTAATTTAACAATCTAGCGATTTTTCCGACTTTAACCGTCTTCATGCATTTACACAAAAGTGTTAATTATCACATAAATTTTGATTTTTGCCATTTTTACGATTTTTCATAATACTTCTTCTGTTTAGTATCTAACCCGAAAGATAAGTGTGAAGTTACACACCGGTTATGGTGAGAACTAGACTTTCCCGCTAACAACACCTATACATATCACGATAACTTATGATTATTATAATCTAATAATAAAACCGATCTAAACATAACGATCTAAAATTTACCCTCGGATTTTTGAACTACTTCCACTTGCGGTTTCTCCTCGATTGATGGTTCGTTAACCAAATCAAATCCACGAACAAATAATGGTTCGGGAGTAAGAACTACTTCAAACAATTGATTCTCCTCGGATGAACGTCCACAACCCGGTGGGAAATCCCGGATTGCTGATACAGTCCTTTGTTTATACTTAGGGGGATTAATGGTACCACCCTTCTTTCGAACACTATATACGGCCCGTTTCTTCCCTATCTTGATTGTCTTCAAAGACAAAGATCGTTAGCACGTCCTAATCACATATATATATATATATATCGATTATGACTAAAGGCTTTGAGAACGAGATTTCCTTACCACAAATATTCTTGTTCCACAAGGGAAATCGATCCAAGCGTACTATGTCACACACGACCTCTTGATTTCCAATCTTCCGTTATCGCACTAAAGTATAACAAAAATAAACGTTAATAGAATGAACGTTTATTTTGATCTAAGAAAGCCTTCAAACCACCATCAATATTCGGCCAAATACTATAAACTAATCGAAGACGAAAAAGAACCCTTACCTATTTTCCACGATTGAAAAAGAAACGATTGAGAATGTTGCTTATGAATAGAGAGATATTCGTCTATGAAGAATCAAAGAAAAAAAAGAAAATGGTTCGGTTAAGGTACACTAACATTCGGCCATGAAGAGATTAAAGGAGAAAGTATTGATTGAAAAGAAATCAAAATAAGAGAATAGGGATGATGATAATTCGGTTTTCAAAGAAAACAAAAGAGAAAGAAAGAGATGAGTTTAAGATCAAGGCACATTCGGCAATGGAGAAAAGGAGAGAAAAGAAAGGAATGGTCTTTTGATGTAGGTGATTTCGGCACTAATGAGAAAAAGGCACAAAAAGAATATCAAATGATGTGCAATAATGACCAAATGGTCAAAAAAAAATCAAGGCTCACCAAGGATCAAATTCGGCCAAGGGAGAGAGATTGAGAGAATTTGCAAAACTATGCACATAACTAAGAATGACCAAAAAGATACTTCAAATCCTAGCCAAACTAACACCAAAAATTTGGCTCCCCCCCAGACCATATTGCCGTCCCTATGCATGGTCAAATGGCCATGATTTTATTTCCATAACCTTTTCCTTGATACTTGCCCCATATCTTCATATCTTTCCTTAATTTCTTGATTCCCTTCCATAATTTAACAATTTCCTTAATCCTTTGATATACTAACTAAAAATAACAAGGTCAACACTTACCATATATGCACTTGGCCGACACTTGCTATACATGTGCGTAAAAATTAAAAATAAAATTCATCTAGATGCTAAACAAGGGATTCGAACCTTCTCCTCATGCACTAACTCATGCGCCAACACCACTTTGCCATATACTCATCTTATGCTACACTTTGACACATTAATTAACTTATGTGTCAATGCCACTTGCTCCACTTCAATAAATTTTAAAAAATAAAAATTATTCCATCCCCGAATAATTCTAATTCTTCTTCAGGACTATAATAAACACAAAAATAATAAGAAAATTTTCCTTCATAATCTAAACACCAAATCATGCAATAATCGATACTCGAATTTTAGGGTGTTACACAACGGGTAAGTAAAGGAAATGGCATGGTATGTATACAATTGAAATGATTCATGATCTTATGAAAAGGTTGATGAATTAAATGATGTGTATATGAAATCTACTTATGATATGATTGAACTCATACGTATCATGAATGAACTTACTCACTTGTGAGTTTGATGGTGCTTGCATAGGATTTTACTAAGCTTATGGTCTTGATAATGATATTATGCTTATTCTATAAATTGTGCTAAAGAAATCGTAAGTTATGTTTGAGTTTGTACGAGCTTACTAAGCATTAGTTGCTTACGTAGTTACTTTCCTTTATTTCGTAAATTATCAGAAGCTCTGTAACAACCCGTTTTTCAGTGGTGACGGAACAGTGATTTTAGAACAAAAAATTTTTGTCATGTTGACCCGTAAATATTATTTATAGAATATTTAAGGATTCATTAGAGTCGTATGAATTTTTGGTTAAGAAATTTTAACGTTTCGATAGCTAATTAAAGAAAAAGGACTAAATTGTAAAAGGTGAGAAACTTGTTAATTATTGCATTTAGATGATATAATAGCTTAACTAATAAATGTGGGATGGACAATAAGGCAATTAGACCTTATTGTTTGATAGTGGACGATTTTGGAGTAAAACTTAAAGAAAAAATTTGAAAGAAAATTTAGATAATGGTAATTTTGTAAATAAGTTGAAATTAACTTAAAACATAATGAAAATTGACCAACATTTTCTGCATTTTTCTTCTTTGATGGCTGAAACCTCCATTTTCAAAAGCTTGAAGTTTCGGTGGCTTTAGGTGGATGCATATAAGTGAAATTGATACTTGTTTCTTGTAATTTTTACGTTTTTGAGATAGTTGCAACTAGGTCCAGCTAGCCCGTACCTTCGTTTTTGAATCTGTTAAAAATTTTGGAAGTTACCATTGATGAATCTTGGTTGTTTTTTTATGATAATTATGTGTTTGAAGCTTTGATTGTGGTTTTTGGTTGTTTTGTAAAGTGATTTTAGTTAGTTTTTGATTAAAGGATTAAATTGTTAAAATGTTAAAATTGCATGGTTTACTGGTGAATAAGAGGTGTTTTTGGACTGTTTAGAAGCTTTGAATATTCAGCCGTAAATTGACTTGAGAAAATTGTTAATTTGATGATTTTTGGGTTAAGGGACTAAAGTGCAAAACTTGTAAAAGTTAAGGAAAATTGTGTAATTTTGAAAAATAAAAGGGTGTAAAATGTAGGATAAACTAGAATATGAAATTTAAGCTAATAATTGGGAAATTTTATATTTTAGATCAAGACCCTGTTGTGTAACATCCCAAAAATCAAGGGTTAGTAGAATCGGGTTTGTGAATAGAGAGAGAGTGGTCATGCCTTAATTTTTGAAATTTATCTATGCATTTTTAGGAAATAAATGAGGTATTGGTTTGTTGGTTAAGTGTTAGTGAAATGTTCCTTGAAACCCAAGTTCAAATTCATTCTCTCTCACAATTTTTATTATTTTGCAAATTTTGCCTTAAACCCTATTATGTGACATGCCTTGTTTTTAAAATAAATATTGCAAAATTATTTCAAGAATGAGGAAAAAGCCTAATGGTTAAAAGAAATATTAGAAAGTATGGAAATTAAATGAGGTCCCAAGTTTGAATCCCTTCCCTTGTGAAATAATTAAATTTTGCAAAATCCCTTGTTTTTTTAATGTGTGTGCCATCCATACCATTGAATCCTAAGTATAAATATAACTTTTTTATTGTATTTTTCAGCCTTTAATTCAACTTTTACCTGCCCAAGCCGTTCACCCTCTTCCTCTCCTCTTTTCTCTTCAATTTTCTTTCTTTCTCCCATTGTTGTCATCGCCTACACCTAGTTTTAACATCTCTTTCTTTTTCTTTTTCTTTTTGCCACAAGATTTGTTAACATATTCTCCACCATATTTCTGTCATTTTTCCTCATTAAAATCAGCCCCAAATCTGAAATCTTGAACTCCAAGATCGATCCCGAACATTGCCAAGAAAGTGCCATTGCCGTTTCTCTCGACTAGCTTGAGTAAGGTCTCTTCTCTCTTCAATTTCTTAATTAATCTTTTCCATTAAAAAGCTAAATTTCCAGATATGGAATTTGGGGGATTTTAAATGATTTCAAAGGTATTTTTCCAGATTTTAATGAGATCTCAAGCCGCTTTAAAATTCAGCCCCAATTTTGGCCACCGTGAGTGGTGGTGCGTGCACCTATGGGCAAGAAAAGGGGCTCTTTTGTTTCTTGGTTCTTGCCTATATTTTTCCAACATTAATTTGAGTTCTTGAACCCTCCTAATCAGATTTTAAACCCATTTCAATTAGGGAAAAATGTTCTTGATCGATTGACCATTCGGATCCCACAAATCGTGAAGCGTAAGTGCAATTAAGGGTAACTAGTTTGTTATTTCGACATAGTTGTTGGGTAAAGATTATGAATTGATTAAGTGAAGGAATTTAATCATTAATTAGCTACTGATTTTCCAGTATATTATTGAATTAGGTGCTGACCCAAACGCCCCAAATCATCCGTAAAGGCGAAGAACGATTTTACGTACGGTCTGCATCGATACAGTGTAAGGAATCTAACTAGTTTGGATTCATAAAATAGTTATAATTTCAACGATTGGTTTGAACTCATAAGTGGGTGTTTGGGGGCTGGTTTAATGGTAAATTGATTGAATTCATACTGAATTTTGGTTTAGGTTCGTTTAAGAAATTTGATAAACCGAAATAGTAACATATTTTAATCCCACATTTAGCATACTTTTGGATGATTTATCCCTTGATTTATGTAAAAAGGTGCTCTTAATCCTTTCTTTTCATGTCTTATACTCAGGAAAGCACCCAAGGATAAAAAGAAGGATAAACAGGCTCAAAACGGACCAAAATGGGCCAAAGAAGAAATCGACACGGCCTGGACTAAATCCCACACGGCCGTGCCTCCTCAAATATACTAGAACACGGCCTGAAGTCGATCTACACGGCTGTGCCTCATTAACGGAGTCCAACACGCCTGGCCACGATTCACACGGGCGTGTGCCATGGCCGTGCCCCTGCCGTGGAGGAGAGTAATTTCACTCGAAAAAGGATACTTAGGGGCAAAGAAACCTATTTCAAAAGCCTATATAAAGACTCTAGGTATAACCTAGAAGAAGGCGATTAGCTAGGCCAATGAGCCGAGCCGAAGAGGTCAGATTTGTGGGAAACTCTCAAGGGATAGCCAATTGATCCATCTCCATAAGCCGGAATTCTACTCAAGACGGAGGATCTACTCTTCAATTCCTTCAGGGGGTTTTAGGGATTTCTTATGTTTTGTTTTATCTTTTCTTCTGAGATGTTTTTCTTTATTATTATGAACTAAACCCTTCAGATACCTGAAGGGGATGAAACAAATGAATCTTGTTATTATTTTCTGAACTATATGATAAATACTTGATTTGTTCTTGATTATGTGTGCTTAATTCTTGTGTTGATATTTCGCGGATATTAATTCAAGTTGAATGTGCTTAGGTGGTGGAGCAAAAGTCCCTGCTTAAGAGTAGATCTAGCATAATTAAGCGGAGTTGATCGCGCGCCTAGAGATAGGGTTACAAGATTTTCCCGGATTAGGGTGAAACCTAATATGGGAGTCCATAGATCGATTTACTGTTATTCTAGGGGTTTTAATTAGAAAGAGATTTCAATTAATCAGCCTAGGGTTAGACGTTATTCGCCTTGAGAGAGGGTTTAATATAAATTAGGGAGTCTTACGTATCAAGTCAAGTGAATAAATCGTCTGGTTCAGTGTTAGATAACAAGTGAAGTCTAGGTGGATTCTTCCTAAGGGTATCGTCTTAATCAACTGAGTTTTCCCAAGTATTTCCCCAATTCATTCTTTTTGTCTTTGCGTCTTTAGCTTAGTAATTAGTTAATTTAGATTAATAAACAACTTTACTTATTTTAGGCTAAATAATAGAAAGAAAGTTAGTATTAGTACTTTTAGTTCCTTTGGGTTCGACAATCCGGTCTTGCCTAAGCTATACTCTTTGTTCGATAGGTGCACTTGCCTCAATCGTTGTTATAGTTAATTCGAGGATCGATCATTATAAATTTAAAACTCTGAAATACAACGATCAAGTTTTTGGCGCCGTTGCCGAGGAACTAAAATATTAAGAACACTCTATTTTTATTACTTTAGCCATTTTTTATATTTTGTGCAATTTACTTTTATTTTTAATTTTAAATTTTAACTTTGCAAAATTTTCTTTCTTTCTTTTCCTATCAGGTACCTCTAGTTTATGACTAGAAGGAACCCGAGAGGACCAATAGTATACGACAGTGATATTGACGCTACCGTTCGTAGGACTCGCAGAGAAATTAGGCGAGCCCTAAATTACACAGAAGAAGAGCGAGAAGGTAGACCCAATCCTACTGAAGGGATGGACAAAAATAATCCACCACCACAAGATGTGGCAGAAAATAATGCTCCGCGTACTATGTATGATTATGCTAAACCTCATTTAACAGGAGCAGAATCTAGTATTGTTAGGCCTGCTATAGCTGCTAATAATTTTGAATTAAAGCCTAACACTATACAAATGATTCAACAATTTGTTCAATTTGATGGTTTACAGGACGAAGATCCAAACACTCATATAGCTAATTTGTTAGAGTTCTGTGATACCTTCAAAATAAATGGCATTTCTGATGATGCCATAAGGCTTCGGTTATTTCCCTTTTCATTAAGAAATAAAGCCAAACAGTGGTTAAACTCGTTACCACGAGGGTCAATCACTACATGGGATCAAATGACTGAAATTTTTTTATTAAAATATTTCCCACCGGCCAAAATGACCAAATTACAGAATGATATCTCTTTTTTTGTGCAGATGGATTTAGAGACATTATATGACGCATGGGAGAGATACAAGGATCTCTTGAGAAAGTGTCCGCACCATGGTTTACCCTTGTGGCTCCAAGTCCAAACTTTCTATAACGGTGTAAACCCCTTAATGAGACAACTAATTGCTTCAGCCGCTGGTGAAACCCTGAACAATAGAACTCCTGAAGCAGCCTACGAGTTTATTAAAGAGATGTCACTGAATAACTAGCAGTGGCAGGTCACAAGGACCAAACCAACAAAATTAGCCGGAGTTTTCAACATAGATGCAGTAACCATGCTACCAACACAAGTAGAGATGATGAATAAAAAGCTTGATAGTTTGTGTTCTTCGCAGGTACATCCAGTAATGCACTGCGACGTAAGTGGAACCGTGGCGAATCCTGAGTACCCACACTACCAACCGGGCACAGAGAGCGAACAGATGAACTATATAGGTAACAATTTTAGATCTAATAATCCTTATAGTAAAACTTATAACCCAGGTTGGAGGAACCACCCAAATATTTCGTGGGGAGGTCAAGGAAATCAAGGAAATCAAAGACAATAACCTCCTCAAAATTTCCAAAATCAGCCCTATCCACAGGAGAAGAAGCCGAATCTTGAAGAGATGCTGACAAGATTCATGGCATCCACAGAAAACCATCTCCAAGACACTGAAACCACCCTTAATACCCAACAAGCATCGATCAAAGTGATCGAGAGCCAAGTTAGGGAAGTCACTAAGTCAGTTGAGGAAGTTTCTAAGTCAGTTGGACAACTCGCGAAGCTGATGTCTGAACGATCGCAAGGGCTTCTACCAAGCAACACTGAGATTAATCCAAAGGAGCAAATCCAAGCCATTAAAGCTCAAGAAAGTGAAGGATTAGACGAACCCAGTCTAATACAAGGAAACGAGGTAGAAAAAGGTAAAGTTGAGGTAACACAAGAAAAACCAAAACCGGTAATCAAGGAGTACCAACCTCGCATACCATATCCCGGCGTTAACGAGAGGCGACACGGAGGAATAGTTCGGTAAGTTTCTTAAACTTTTAAAGAAATTACATATTAACTTACACAGCTACTTGAAGCTCTTTCACGGATGCAGATTCGAGGAAATTTTTAAAACATCTCTTGACGAACAAACGCCAAGTTAGGCGAGGATCCACATGTGGAATTAAACGCAGTATGCTCAAAGAATGTTACGTAATAGACTACCACAAAAGCTAAAAGATCCAGGGAGTTTTACAATTCCATGTTTAATTGGTAGACTAATCTGTTGATAATGTGTTAGTGATTTAGGGCAAGCATAAATGTCATGCCTTATAAATTGTTTAAACAATTAGGTCTAGGGAAACCCAAACAAACTAGGATGAGCATTCAATTAGTTGATAAAACTATTAGAATTCCTAGGGGTATTATCGAAGATGTTCTTGTAAAAATTGACAAATTCGTTTTCCCAGTAGATTTTGTTGTCTTAGACATGGATGAGGATAATTCGATTCCCTTAATTTTAGGAAGACCCTTTCTAGCAACTGCCAGGACTAAAATTGATATTGATGAAGGAGAACTCATACTTCGTGTATGTAATGAGACGGTCACCCTCAACGCTCTCGACTCAGCCAGAACATCGAGTAATCAAGGTGAGAACGTAAATTATACTAATAACCATTCGGTTAACCCTTATTTTCAAGAAGCACCAAAAAAGAATACAACTGAACCCGATCCTAAACCCCATGCCAACAAGGAAGTAGTTCATGAAGATCGAAGGATTCAGATCGATGATCTAGACGAGTGGAAGACACACTTCAAGGAAAAATTAGGGATATACGACGAAGAACTGGAACCACACAAGGTAAAACCGAAGGAGCCCCCAGAAGAGCTCATAGAAACAACAAACCACTTCAAAATAGGAGACCAGGTACTGTTAGATAAGGCAGATCCTCAAATATCTCCTTCGGACCCTAACACAAACAAAGAAATACCTTTTAGGGTAACCAGTGTTTTCCCATATGGAACAGTCGAGGTAAGTAATCCTATTTTTGGTACTTTTACTATAAACACATCTCGACTTAAACTTTTTCACGAGGATAAAACTGATAGCATGAGGAAGGACTTCCAACTCCTCAAACCACCCTGATAATGCAAACAAGAGGAGAGTCTAGCTTAAGACTTTAAACGAGCGCTTCTCGAGAGGCAACCCGAGCACTAACCCAATTAAATTTTACATTTTTATTTTTTCTTATTTATTCTATTTTATCCTTTCTTTATAGTATCTAGCTTTAAACTAACAAAAAGTGCAGATTTCCAGGCCACACGGCCTAGCACACGGCCTTGGCCGTGGCGTGTGGATGCCCTGGATCACCGTCTTGACATGGCGAGAGGTGGTACGAGTCGAGAGAATCAAATCTTGAAGTCATGGACTCCAACCATCGCCCCACGGGCGCGACGAAGCAGAAAAGCCACGGCCGCGCGGCGCCGTGGGCGACGACACTGACTTATCACCAACGTGCGTGGCAATCTGTAAAATGGGCGTGGGTGAACCAACACACCTAGACACACGGTCGTGCGAGGCGGCCGTGTGAATCGACACGCCTAAGGCGCACGGGCGTGGGGTTGTACCAGGTTTAAAAATCTATTTAACCCCCTCCCTTCCTTCTTCTCCTACTAACTTTCAACCTTCAACTTTTCATTTTTTTTCCTACTCCTTTTCTCTATACCCTTGAGCTACACCAAAACAATGCTAAAGAAGCAGAAGAAGCCAAGCACAGTCTCCCTCACGGAGACCGATCTACATAAGTTCATGCCGGCCGCTTCAATCACTCGATGAGCCAAGGATATTTGAGGCCATTTAGTTTTTATTTCATTTTTCTCTTTTGTTTCAATTTCCTTATCTTTACTTACCTTCTGCTTAATCTAACTTATTTTATCTTAGTTTCTTAATTTCAGGTTCTAAAGGCTGCTAGGGAATCACGCTACGACCACCACCATATCCCGGCCTTAGAAATCACACCCAACAATAAGGACCCTACGATCCATTTATCTTTTCTTTTAATCTTAGTTTCATCATTATTTTTCTTCACTTTAGCTTGCTTTTCTTTAATTATTTAATTAGTATAGTTTTAATTATTATTATATCCTGGCTAATCCTCCACGAGCTACCCAATTTCTTCATCTAGCGCACGATCGTCATCTAGACCGGCCCCTCCAACTTATCTTTCACCTCCGACTCAAGGAATCCATCCAAAATTCAGGGAGTTTCACTTCTCTCAATATCTTTTGAATTTATAATTAATTGTCTATATATATCTAACTTTGTACGTTGAGGGCAATGTACATCTTAAGTGTGGGGGGGTGAACAACCTAAAAAGGTGCCAAACTTTTTGCATTATTCTCCCTGAATTATATCTTGTCTTTAAGTAAATTCCTCATATTACTAATTAAGAAGAAATTTCTAATGATTTATGATTTTTATTGATATGTTTTAGATTAATTCATTGATAATTGTGCATTGATAATTAAATTTTAAGATACTAAAGAATCAAGCATGATAAGTTCATTTTTTTCAATTAAAATTTGCTAGGTTGTTGAACTGAATTTAAATATTACTTTGAAGTTTGAAATTTACAAGGTTGATGTAAAAAATACCCATAATTTTTGTGAGTTTTTGAGCCTTATAGAGCATATATTCTTTTTCATGCTCACTTTATTGATTATGAGTATGTCAACATATATTTGTTATTCTAGAACTTGCCTCATTTATACATATCGAGACCACACCTATGATTTGATATACAGAGATGACTAAGGCACCTAGGTTTTAACCCACTAACTCCATTAAAAGCCTACCTTAACAGTTAACCCCTAGTGAACCCTTTTTAATCCTAACAACCCTTTTTATTGACATAACCACTAATATTAACCCAGAAACCCATTATTTTTGTTTTCACTATTCCTTTTGACTACCCTTATATTGAGATTTGATTTGATTAATAGCCTAACTATGTTTCTTATTTCAGTAATTTATCCTTTGTTATGTATCTATGATTTGTTCTTAAAAAAAAGTATATTCATTATTCATTATTTTTGTAATTAAATGAGCTTATACGTTTGAATTCCAAATATTGAAGAAGAAGCTCATATTATTAGTATTATTAGCTTTCAGTTGACGTAATTTCTTTTAGTTCATTATTTTCGGTTAAGTAATTTTTCAAATTCGATCTCGATTCTAACCTTCTAATTCAGCCTCTATCCACACCTTAACCCTAGGCCCGTTACAACCCTAATTAAAGACCTTTTGATTTGTGCATAATCTCATATTATAGTGGTGGAGACTTGATTTTCAGGCAGGCCTATGGGATTAACTTTTCATGTTCGACTTTTGAGTGCCTAAATTTTGAACCTTAAAACACTTTGAGTGATTTGAGTGAATCTTTTGTGAGGATGTCAATCCTTGTCGGTTTTGAATCAGAGGTAATTATTTAAATGAGGGGAGACGCCTATATTTTCGAGCTACAAATCTATGACTTAGATTGTTTGAATCCTTGGGACTCTTTGAATTGAATTATCCATGTATAAATTATCTATGAATTATGATAAAACATTGTTGATAGGAATTATGAATTATAGAAAGTTTGTTTTAATTGTAAGTTGAGAATTTTGCTTAAGGACAAGCAAAAGCTTAAGTGTGGGGGTATTTGATAAACCGAAATAGTAACATATTTTAATCCCACATTTAGCATAGTTTTGGATGATTTATCCCTTGATTTATGTAAAAAGGTGCTCTTAATCCTTTCTTTTCATGTCTTATACTCAGGAAAGCACCCAATGATAAAAAGAACGAGAAACAGGCTCAAAACAGACCAAAATGGGCCAAAGAAGAAATCGACATGGCCTGGACTAAATCCCACACGGCCGTGCCTCATTAACGGAGTCCAACACGACCTAGCCACGATTCACACGGGCGTGTGCCATGGCCGTGCCCTGCCGTGGAGGAGAGTAATTTCACTCGGAAAAGGATACTTAGGCGCAAAGAAACCTATTTCAAAAGCCTATATAAAGACTCTAGGTATAACCTAGAAGAAGGCGGTTAGCTAGGCCAAGGAGCCGAGCCGAAGAGGTCAGATTTGTGGGAAACTCTTTAGAGATAGCCAGTTGATCCATCTCCAGAAGCCGGAATTCTACTCAAGACGGAGGATCTCCTCTTCAATTCCTTCAGGGGGTTTTAGGGATTTCTTATGTTTTGTTTTATCTTTTCTTCTGAGATGTTTTTCTTTATTATTATGAACTAAACCCTTTAGATACCTAAAGGGGATGAAACCTAGATGAATCTTGTTATTGTTTTCTGAACTATATGATAAATACTTGATTTGTTCTTGATTATGTGTGCTTAATTCTTGTGTTGATATTTCGCGGATATTAATTCAAGTTGAATGTGCTTAGGTGATGGAGCAAAAGTCCCTGCTTAAGAATAGATCTAGCATAATTAAGCGGAGTTGATCGCGCCTAGAGATAGGGTGATTTAGATTTTGCCGTTAGGGTGAAACCTAATATGGGAGTCCATAGATCGATTTATTGCTATTCTAGGGGTTTTAATTAGAAAGAGATTTCAATTAATCAACCTAGGGTTAGATGTTATTCGCCTCGAAAGAGGGTTTAATATAAATTAGGGAGTCCTACGGATCATGTAACACCCCAAACCCGGTCAATACGCCACGACCGAATCTAGTATGTCACTAAGGAAAATATTTTTGAATGAATCGACTTAACAATTAAATTTTGTGAAAAACTCTTTGAAATTCTTTATTTGTCGAAAATAAGTTAAAACTGAGATTTACTTTGAATTACATAAAACTTTAAAACTTAGTTGATAAATCATAGGATAGAAAACATTTATATATTTTTAAGAAAATTTGAAATATCACTTTGAAAATCCGTTTGCAATTGAGTATAGAAACTTGAATTTTGGAAATCACTTAATTTGTTGAAAACACTTAACTTGTAATTTTTCTATCGAACTATTCATATTACCCGATGGTAAGATTTTTAAAACCATTGCGAGTTTTTAGTTTAGAAAACTTTGAGCTCAATTATTAGATTAACCAAGTAATTTATAAGCCATATTTTAAATATATTCAAAACATAAAAATAATCCAAAACATAATTAAACAGGCCTTATTACAAATCCATAAAATATGAAATCCAAATTAAAATAAAGTACCCAAATAGAAGTTCATGTAAAACCAAACTTTATTGCATGGCCTCCTCGAGTTCATCCGGCTCCACATCCGCGATCTCACGAATCACTGAAAATATAAGGGAGAAGGTGAGTCACCAAGACTCGATGCATATTCCCTCTCCCGGGTAAATACCACATACTTACACAAATTATAACAAAGCAACATATATGTATAATGCACCCAACCTAGCCATCCATAACTCCTTTTCTACCCCAGTGTGGTACCAAACCACCGGTGGTGCCGACCACGGTGTCCAAAGACACAAATGTGATACCAAACCACTTTGGTGACCGTAGTCACGAATAATCCATCTGTGGGGCCAACCCACGTGTGATACCAAATCACTGGCAGGCGATCCCATATCTCAAAAGTGGGGCCAACCCACGGTGGAATTAACCACAGGGACAAGTCGCTATGAGGTGCCAAACCTCTGGTGTCCGAAGACACGAATGTGATACCAAATCACTGGTGGTGCCAAACCACTGGTGTCCGAAGACACGAATCATCAAGTTGTGGGGCCAACCCACGTGTGATACCAAATCACTGGCAGACGATCCCATATCTCAAAAGTGGGGCCAACCCACGGTGGAATTAACCACAGGGACAAGTCGCTATGAGGTGCCAAACCTCTAGTGTCCGAAGACACGAATGTGATACCAAATCACTGGTGGTGCCAAACCACTGGTGGTGCCAAACCACTGGTGTCCGAAGACACGAATCATCAATCTTCCCCCTCCTCTCATATTGCCCATACCAATGCAATAGATAGACAAATCATGTCAATAAACTTTGATATGTATCTCATAATGAATATATCATAAATCGTAGATCATGATTTCAATCCACATGTATTAACAACATATTGAAACGGACTTACCCGAATCCTCATTCATACCATCATGGTATCATATCCAGATCTCATCGATTTACCCACTTTCATAATATGATTAGTTATAACACACAAATATACATATATAAACCAAGTTATAAAGTGTGTAAGATACACACCTTTCACCAACGCAAGAACTAACTCCCGAATCCGATCTACCGCACTAGAACACCTTGTCCTACAATCGGCCAATACTAAAATTATGAACAAAGGCCATTCGGCCATACTACTAAATCCCAAAGAGTTATCACTTGTAATACCAAATCTTACCTAAACTTACCCAAATCGATTGACAAAGAAACGAGGCTTAGATTGATTGCTTCCAACGTCCCGAAAAGCCTAAAAGAATAATCGGTTCCTAAAATGGTTAGAACCTTGCAAACCAATGCCCAAAGATTCGGCCTTTGACCACAAGAAAATAACTTGGAAAAGAAAAAGAATTGAAAGAGAATCGGCCATGAACACTTACCCTTTTCCAAAATCGATTGAAGAAAAATCAAAGAGAATCTACCCTTGAATATTCGGCCAAAACAAAACAATAAGAGAAAGGAAAAATTTACGGCAAAATGATTAAATGGTCAAAGAAATTCGGGCTATGGTTGATTTGATTTAACAATAAGGATTCGATAAAGTTGAGAAAGAGAAAGGAAAACAAAAGAAGAAGATGGAAGAGATTTCAATGGGAGAGGAATGTTTATGACTTTGAATAAAATAAAAGAAAGTAAAGAGAGATGGAGAGATGAAAGTTTCTGCCCAAGAGAAAGTAGGAGAAATGTGATTATGAACCAATGTCAAAGAAGAGAAAAAGAGAGAGATGTGGAGAGAGAGAGTTCGGCCAAACACTATTTTGCCTAAAAGAAATGTGCACAAAATGCCCAAAAAAATCAAATGTTGTTTCGGTTTCAAAAGGATGAATGAAAAGAAAGAAAAAGTAGGATTTGGTTCCAACAAAATAAGGCTAAAACCAAAAGGAATTTTGCACTAAAAGCATAGTACACATTCGGCCAAAGAAAGAGTTTTTGGAGAGGGAAAACAAAAATGCAAAAAGATGTTCAATAGGAAAAATTGGCCAACTATCCCCCCCCAAGCTACCTAACAAAATTCGGCCACCCCCTTAGACACCCATACCCTCCACATACATTCACTAAAGGCCTAGGATTACTTTCCAAAACATCCTCCATATTCCATGCCTTTTGTCCCCTCATCATACCATAACCTTAAGATTCCTATCTGTAACACCCCAAACCCGGACAAGGCACCACGCCCGAATCTGGTATGTTACGGGGAAGAACGTCTTTGAGTGACCAGTTTTTTTTTTCGTTTAGAAGTGGGGTGAAAACATAGTGAATTGGAGGAAAGTTTGAGTAGGCTTGTTTGGTTAGATTTTGAAACCTTATCCAAGTATATAGTTAAAACGGGTTGATTTCATTTTAGTACTTCCAATAGTTTCTTAGTGCCGTTTTGAAACCTTCTAGACTTAGTGGCACATCGAGTTTGATTTGAAAATCATTTGAGTTTATTGAATAACGAAACATTGCGAGATACCCGATGGTATAGTTTAAAACACATTGCGATATAATTTTGAAAACGTTGTCTTTCCAAGTTTTAGCAAAATTTCATGCCAAGTTATTTGTTAAGCAGGTTGAGAATCTAATTAAAGCATACCCATCATAAAACTTAATTTAAAGGCCTTTTACAAATCCAAATTAAAACCCAAATAAAAGTAATTAAACTAAAGTACCCAAATGATAGAGTTGGAGTAAAACTTTATTAAGCATGGCATGAGCACCCCCGAGTCCATCCAGGCTCCATGTCCGTCTCACGAGTCACTGAAATGTCAAAGGAGAGGGTGAGTCGAGTGACTCGATGCATAAATCCCGCCTCCCGATGAAGCAACATGCTAACACACATCATACATAGCAACATAATTAATGCAACCCGATCCTAACCATCCGTATCTCCTTTTTCTACCAGTGTGGTACCAAACCACTGGTGGTGCCAAACCACTGGTGACATATAGTCACAATGTGTTACCAAAACACCGGTGTCCCAAAGACACAATGTGCTACCCAAGCATCGTGGTGGTAGTAGTCACGATAATCGAATGATGGGGCCAACCCATCGTGTGATACCCAATCACTAGCGACGATCCCATATCTCAAAGTGGGGCCAACCCACGGTGGTGTTAACCACGGGGACAAGTCGCAATGAGGTGCCCAACCTCACGGTGTCCCAAAGACACAAATGTGCTACAAAGCAACGGTGGCCGTAGTCACAATAATCGAATGATGGGGCCAACCCATCGTGTGATACCCAATCACTAGCGACGATCCCATATCTCAAAGTGGGGCCAACCCACGGTGGTGTTAACCACAGGGACAAGTCGCAATGAGGTGCCCAACCTCTGGTGTCCCAAAGACACAAATGTGCTACCAAAGCACTGGTGACCCAAAGTCACAAGGTGTGTTACCAAAACAACGGTGCTCAAATCGGCACAAAATATCATGCTCCCTCTACTCATCTCACCCATCAACATGCCATACTCATGTAATCATGCATATCATACAAGTCATGCATATCATGCTAATATGTTTAACTCATGCCCCATATCACATACATACATAGTCATGATACCATATAGATCGTCAATAATCTAGTAACAATCTTGACTTACCGGATATCGTACACATACCCCGTTTGGGTATCCAAAATCCATCATCATGTCATGATTTTAATAGGCAAGCGGGTTTATTAATAACATTACTAGATATCGATTGTGTTAGTTTACACACGGTAAATCTGAGTCTAGAATCCAGCGAAAGCGATCTAAGTCCCTCGATTACTAGATCCTACAATCGGCCAAACATTAGGGGTTAGGCATCTATGACATTCGGCCATCAATAATTAACCAAAGGGGTTAATATCGAATCCTTACCTTTTAAGATGATTTGGTTTCCTACCAAATCGAATCACCCAATGATTCTCCTTAGCAATCGGCTACACCATAAAAGATGAACAGTTAATCTTTTGTTACCTTTGCTAATCGAACCTAAAAGATTGAAATAATAACAATACCATGTACTTACCCCTACTTACCAATCGATTAACAAAGAATAACGATTCCCTTGCTTGCTTTCACACTCCAAAGACCCTATAACAAAGAGATTAGAATCCTTCCAAAGATGACCATATTCGGCCCTTAATCAACCAACCTTGACAAAGTATAAGGAGAGAAAGGAGATGACCATTCGACCAAGGACTTACCAATTCCAACCGATGGAAGGAAGGCCTCCAAACACCACCGATACTCGGCCAAGACAACCACTAGAAGAGGGGATAGATTCGGCCAACACCTTGATCAAAAGAAGGAAAGAATTCGACCAACCAAAACACTAAGAGAAGGGAGGTATTCCGCTTAAAACTGGAAGTACAACAGAGAGAAAATGGTTTAAGAGATGAGAAGGAATCGCCAACAGATGAGAAGGGTTAGACTTGAGTGCTTAACACCCCTACTTTACGGCTTTGTACAATTAAAGAAAGAGGAAGAAAATGTGAGAAGAAGGGATATAGGTTTAGAAGCACACAATTGAAAAGAAAAAGTGATGGATGAGCACATTCGGCTATCAAGGAGTTTGAAGAAAAATAAAACAAATTCGGCAACTAGGCTTTGACTTCACGAAGGAAAGATGGAGGAATTTACTTGGAAAGTTTCGACTTGCTTTTGAGAGAAGAAGAATTTCGGTTTACAAAAGAAGAAATGGGAAAAGGAAATGTTTTTAGAGGCTTGAGTTTGGTTCCAATAGATGAAAGAAAGAACAACAATGAGAGAATTTCTACAAAGGAAATTGGTTTGTTTTTGACAAAAGAGAGGACTTTAGCTTACCAAAATGACCAAAAAATGCACCAAGATGCAAAGGCATATTCGGCCTTCCCCTCCCACACTAACCCGTCACTTCCCCCTCCAACTCCCTAAATTTCGGCCACAATCCCCAAAGCTCCCATTCACTCATTTGAAATGAGTGGACCAAGTCCTCCTCCACACTTTGCTCTCCACCATCCAAGTCACCACTTGACCAAGTCCAAGGTGGAGTTTAAATCACCCACAACTCCTCCCTCCTATGCCGTCCAAAATAAGTGACAAAAAGGGGACTCTGCTTGCTGAACTCTGGACCTCCCTCACATGTGGATGACGCCACACCAAGCTCCTCCTTGCCACTCTGCGACTCTTCACTTGTGCAATAAAATACCAAAGAAAACCCTTATACCCTAGCTCCAACAAACTCCCCGACTTGACACCCAAAACCAAAATTTTCCCATTCACTCAGAGGCACACTCCTAGGCTACAATTAAGCCCCCAAGACACCAAAATAGCCACACAAAGACACTAAACACATGCAATAACATGCAACAACAAAAGCGACCCCCTAACCCGAGGATATTACGGTTCTACCCCCTTAAAATAATTTCGACCTCGAAATTACGACGATCGAAGAGTTGCGGGTATTCTTTGTCTCATCATATCCTCGGGTTCCCACGTCGCTTCTTCCACGCCATGATTACGCCAAAGAACCTTAACCAAAGGCACGGACTTCTTCTGCAGAACCTTCACATCTCGATCAAGAATGCGCACGGGTTCCTCCTCCATGGTCAAATCTGGATTTGCCTCGATCTCCTCCTTCGCTACTACATGCGACGGATCACGAGCGGTAGCGTCGAAGCATCGAAACGTGAAAAACGCGTCATGAATCGACTCACTCTGCTTGGCAACTCAAGTTGATACGCCATGCTGGTCCAACTTCGCCTCAATACCTTATACGGCCCAATAAACCTCGGACTTAGCTTGCCTTTCTTCCCGAACCTCAACACCTTCTTCCAAGGCGAAACCTTCAGGAACACTCGATCCCCAAATAACTCTATATCTCTTCGCTTAAGATCGGCATAAGACTTCTGCCGGTCCGAAGCTTCCTTCAATCGAGGCCGAATCGAAGCAACCTTGTCTTGGTCTCGACAACCAACTCGGGTCCTAACGGTGGCGTTCACCTAACTCCGTCCAACACGTGGGTGAAGCGACACTTCCTACCATACAACGCCTCATACGGTGCCATCTTAATGCTCGCTTGGTAAGCGTTGTTGTATGCAAACTCATTAATGGTAGAAACTCCTCCCAACTACCTCTGAAATCCGGGATACAACCTCTCAAAGATATCCTCTAAGATCTGAATAACCCTTTCTCGATTGACCGTCGATTTGTGGGTGAAAAGCCGTCTTTGAAATCCAAGCGAGTACCCAAAGCTGATGCAACGCTTTCCGGAACCTTGACGTGAATCGGGATCCCTATCCGAGATTATCGAAAGCGCACACCGTGCAACCTCACTATCTCGAAACATACGGCTTAGCTAGCTTACAAGTGAGTAGTCAACCTCACCGGAATAAAGTGAGTGATTTAGTCGAACGATCCACCACTACCCAAATGAATCCTTCTTGCTTGGCGTGGCGTAACCTTGGACGAAATCCATGGTTATCCTTTCCCACTTCCAGCGAGGAATCTTCACGGTGAAGCAAACCCGACGGCAATCGATGCTCGGCCTTGACTCTGCGACAAGTCGGACACTTTCCAACAAACTCTGTCACCTCTTTCTTCAAGCCGAGCCACCAAAATCGCTCTCTAAGATCCTATACATCTTGCTACCTCCGGGATGCATAGCATAAGGAGGCGCTATGTGCGTCTGAAGAATCTTCGCCTTAGCTCAACATCCTTAGGCATACAAGCCTTACCACAAAACACGTAACCTCGTCACTAGACGGTATGTAACCGTCCAACCCACCGTCCTGCACTTTTCGCAACCTTCGGCGCACTCGAGAACCTCATCCAATAATCTGTTTCTCTCGATGCTGCAACCCAGTGAAGCAACACGCAACTCTGCGAGAATACTCCCATCGTCATACAAACTCAAATGGGCAAACATCGCTCTTAAGTCCGGAACAACCTTGCGGCTCAACGCGCATACGCCACCGTTAGCCTTGCCGGATGGTACTCAATCGAGCGATCGTAATCTTTCGACAACTCAACCCATCTGCGCTGCCTCAAATTCAAATCCTTACCGAGTCGGCGAGATACTTGAACTCTTGTGATGCTGTGTAGACTATCGATCTCTCTCGTACAAGTAGTGCCTCCAAATCTTTAAGCGAAGACTACAAACAAGCTAGCTCCAAATCGTGTAATGTCGGATAGTTGACCTCGTGTGGCCTCAATTGCAGAAGCGTAAGCCACAACCTTACCTTCTTGCATCGACACACAACCCAAGCCAGTATGTGATGCATCGCAATAGACTATGAATTCCTTACCCGCCTCGAGGTTGAATTAGAACCGAGCCTCGGTCAAAATCTTCTTTAACTTATCGAAGCTTTCCTGCTGTTTCTCGATCCATACAAACGGAACTTCTTTCCTCGGCAACTTGGTCGCCGGCGCTATCAACAGAAACCCTCAACAAACCTTGGTAGTATCCGGCCAAACCAGAAAAACTCAGAATCTCGACCCGCGACCTGGCGGCTTCAATCCAAAATCGCCTCAATCTTACGAGGATCTACTCGAATCCTCGTGACACTACATGACCCAAGAGCGTCACTTCTCTGGCGAAGCTCGCACCTTCCGAACTTAGCATGAAGTGCTTTTCCTCAAAATCACGCAACACCACTCGCAAATGCTTATCATGCTCTTCCTCCGTCCCTTGAGTACACCAAGATGTCGATACATGAAAACCACGACGGGCCGATCCAGATCTCTGCTTGAAACACCACCATTCATCATGTCCATAAACGCCACGGTGCGTTAGTCAACCCGAATGGCATTACGAGAAATTGTAGTGCCCATCCCCAGAGTCCAAACGCTGTTTTATGGATATCCGCCTCCTTAACCTTCAACCGATGATACCCGGATCTCAAGTAGATCTTGAGAATACCTGCAAGACACCTCTTGGTGATCAAACAAGTCATCTATCCGTAGCAGCGGATACTTGTTTTTAATCGTCGACTTGTTCAAGCAAGCGGTAGTCTATACACATCCGCATCGAGCCATCTTTCTTCTTGACAAAGAGTCGGCGCACCCTTGCAGCGAAACACTTGGCCTAATAAAACCTCGATCCAATAACTCCCGGATCTGAGCCTTAAGCTCCACCAACTCCTTTGGCGCCATCCTATACGGGAGCATAGACACTTTAGCGCGCAAGATGGGTGACAGATCAATCCCGAACTCCACCTCGCGATCAGCGGCAAACACGGAAGCTCCTCGGGAAAAACATCGGCAAATTCCTTAACAGTCACGAACCTTCTCAACGCGAACTCTTTAACCTCCAAGGCATACACATGAACTACATACGCTTCACATGCCCTTCGACCATCTTCTCGCCTTTCGAGCGGATACCACATTTGATAAGTAATCCCTCCTATTACCTATCATAGCCACCTCATCACCCTCACTAGTCTTAAGAACCATGCGCTTGGCGCGCAATCCAACCTCGCACGATACTTGACCAACAATCCATCCCAAGAATCGGATCGAACTCCCCCAAACGGCGATTCCATCGGATCAGCGAACAAACACTACCCCTTGGAGTTCTAAGGGTACCTCTCTAAACAGTTTATCTACTACTACTGAGTGACCTAGAGGGCTAATCACGGTCATCCGCCTAGAAGATATTTGAGTCTAAATCCATGGTCTCTACTATACTCACGGCAACATAAAGAGTGCGTTGAACCCACATCAATCAAAGCGATATAAGGAGAACCAAAAATCAAAAACGTCTGGGTTATGACGTCCGGTGCGTCGCCCTCCCTCACGGCGCCTCGCGGCGTACACTAATCCAGTATCTAGCATCGAACTACTCGCACCTCTGCGCGGTGCTCCGGCCGACCCAGACCCACCACCTCTGCCATTACCACGGCCCCTCTGCGGTGGCGGTCCACTACCTCTGAGGCCCGATTACGGCCAGCCTCTCGCGGCTCCTCACGGATGAATCTAGCCAACCTCTCGCGACGGCGGTCCGCTGCACGATGCTCAGGGGAACCATCGAAGCAACCTTTTCCTCCGGTCCAACCACCCCAATGAGATTTCCCTGGAAGTCTGCTGCCACATACACTGCGGCGGTCCCCGCTGGCGACAACAAACCTAGCGGTGGTTCGGCCCACTCGGTCCCAGCCCTTTGCGGATTACCACCATCGAGCACGACGATCCGAGAGACCCAAAGCTCCTCTTATGTCTATTTCTGTCCATGCCTTGTCTCGCGGACTCCTTAACCCCCTCGGCTACCTTAGCCTTCTCAACTAAGACCAACTACCTGTGGATCTCGCGCTCCCCGCGGCCGTAAACTGTCATGAGCGAGCAATCCAGGCGACCTCAAGTCGTCTCGCGGGCCATCCTCGAAACGAACACACCTCATGCTCGGTGGCCACAATGCCTGTTTCTAGACTGGCATGCCTACCTACTCCGAATCTTTGAAAACCGGGAACTCACCTCGTATTCACCAATTGTAAAAACCGCAATTTACTCCACTGAACAAGCCTCGCGAAATGCCTTGTTTGGTTAGATTTTTTGAAACCGTTGGGAGTCAACATAACTACCTCAGATGTACTTCTTTTGATATGCGTTGTCCAAAGTAATCCCATGTCGAATCCTCTGGCGCCACAACGTCCCGAACCGTGAGCCACCACCGTCGACTCATCTCGGAGAAGCGATACGATGCCCTTCGGCTTCTCTTGGCGTGATCAAATCCGGATCATCCATGATCCGCTCGATCGCCTCGGCCAGTGATTCAAAGAAGGCGGGAGCAACACGAAAACACCTCGGAAGAATTCGGCCCGTTGGCCCGAAGTCAGCTCGAGAACAATTTCCAACTCTCACGCATACCACCAACACCGCTACTCTTTCCAACACTCGCGGCGCATCGCTGTGACGCTTGGGCTGCCCCAGTCGATCTTGGAACTCACCACCTCAGTTGGTGGCGGAACAA
The DNA here is from genome assembly GCA_025698515.1 of Gossypium sturtianum. Lineage (NCBI taxonomy): Eukaryota > Viridiplantae > Streptophyta > Magnoliopsida > Malvales > Malvaceae > Gossypium > Gossypium sturtianum. Next base: position 143,979,658 of record CM046943.1, read on the forward strand.
TATCTCATTTTCTGAACCACGACCGAGATCCTACGGGCTCGAGAAAACATCCTACCACGACCTGCGTCCACGACCCGTCCACCTCTATCCATGACTAATCTTTCACGTGTCGATTAAATTTTTATGCATCGTATTTATTCCACTTGTTTAAAAGCAAGTCTTATGAATATAAAAGAGGATTTGTTCTCGCTTGAGTTCACAAAATCTATCGATTTCAATCTCTAAGTAGTATACTATTGCTATTCATCAAATCATATCACATCCAATCAATTCTACAAGCAATGATGCACGGTAGGTACTTACAGCGGGCCAGTCAGGGAGACTCGGTGCCATGCCTTTCAAACCTTACTTTAAGAATAAAACTAACAAAACAATCTTTGAAAACATTTTGGACCTCGGGCCCACAAATGAGCTTTTGAACTTAGCTCATACCACAATTGTAACACCCCAAACCGGACAAGGCACCACGCCCGAATGCGGTATGTTACGGGAAGAAACGTCTTTGAGTGACCGGTTTTTTTTTCGTTTAGAGTGGGGTGAAAACATAGTGAATTGGAGAAAGTTTGAGTAGGCTTGTTTGGTTAGATTTTGAAACCTTATCCAAGTATATATAGTTAAAGCGGGTTGATTTCATTTTAGTACTTCCATAGTTTCTTAGTGCGGCTTTTGAAACCTTCAGACTTAGTGGCACATCGAGTTTGATTTGAAAATCATTTGAGTTTATTGAATAACGAAACATTGCGAGATACCCGATGGTATAGTTTAAAACACATTGCGATATAATTTTGAAAACGTTGTCTTTCAAGTTTTAGCAAAATTTCATGCCAAGTTATTTGTTAAGCGTGTTGAGAATCTAATTAAAGCATACCCATCATAAAACTTAATTTAAAGGCCTTTTACAAATCCAAATTAAAACCCAAATAAAAGTAATTAAACTAAAGTACCCAAATGATAGAGTTGGAGTAAAACTTTATTAAGCATGGCATGAGCACCCGAGGTCCATCCCGGCTCCATGTCTCTCTTCACTGAGGAATGTCAAAGGAGAGGGTGTGAGTCGAGTGACTCAATGCATAAATCCGCTCCGATGAAGCAACATGCTAACACACATCATACATAGCAACATAATTAATGCAACTGGATCCTAACCATCAAGTATCTCCTTTTTCTACCCGTGTGGTACCAAACCACCGTGTGAGTGCCAAACCACCGGTGACATATAGTCACAATGTGTTACTAAAACACGATGGTGTCCCAAAGACACAATGTGCTACCCTAAGCACCGGTGACCGTAGTCACGATAATCGAATGATGGGGCCAACCCATCGTGTGATACCCAATCACTAGCGCGATTTATCCCATATCTCAAAGTGGGGCCAACCCACGGTGGTGTTAACCACGGGGGACAAGTCGCAATGAGGTGCTCCAACCTCACGGTGTCCCAAAGACACAAATGTGCTACCAAAGCTAATTGGTGACCAAGTAGTCACAATAATCGAATGATGGGCCCAACCATCGTGGTGATACCCAATCACTAGCAGACGATCCCATATCTCAAAGTGGGGCCAACCCACGGTGGTGTTAACCACGGACAAGTCGCAATGAGGTGCTCAACCTCACGGTGTCCCAAAGACACAAATGTGCTACCAAAGCACCGGTGACCCAAAGTCACAAGGTGTGTTACCAAAACACTGGTGCTCGTCGGCACAAAATATCATGCTCCTCTACTCATCTCACCCATCAACATGCCATACTCATGTAATCATGCATATCATACAAGTCATGCATATCATGCTAATATGTTTAACTTATGCCCCATATCACATACATACATAGTCATGATACCATATAGATGCGTCGATAATCTAGTAACAATCTTGACTTACCGGATCGTGACACATACCCCGTTTGGGTATCCAAAATCCATCATCTTTGTCATGATTTTAATAGGCAAACAGGTTTTATTAATAACATTACTAGATATCGGTGTGTTAGTTTACACACTGTAAAATCTGATCTAGAATCCAACGAAAGCGATCTAAGTCCCTCGATTACTAGATCCTACAATCGCCAAACATTAGGGTTAGGCATCTATGACATTCGGCCATCAACAATTAACCAAAGGGTTAATATCGAATCCTACCTTTTAAGATGATTTGGTTTCCTACCAAATCCGAATCACCCAATGATTCTCCTTAGCAATCGGCTACACCATAAAAGATGAACGTTTAATCTTTTGTTACCTTTGCCTGTAATCGAACCTAAAAGATTGAAATAATAACAATACCATGTACTTACCCCTACTTACCAATCGATTAACAAAAGAATAACGATTCCCTTGCTTGCTTTCACACTCCAAGACCCTATAACAAAGAGATTAGAATCCTTCCAGCATGACCATATTCGGCCCTTTAATCAACCAACCTTGACAAAGTATAAGGAGAGAAAGGAGATGACCATTGGCCAAGGACTTACCAATTCCAACCGATGGAAGGAAGGCCTCCAAACACCACCGATGCTCTGGCCAAGACAACCACTAGAAGAGGGATAGATTCGCCCAACACCTTGATCAAAAGAAGGAAAGAATTCGCCAACCAAAACACTAAGAGAAGGGAGGTATTCCGCTTAACCTAGGATTACTTTCCAAAAGTGACATCCTCCATATTCCATGTGGATGACCTCCTCCCTTGTCCTCTCATCATACCAAAGAAAACCCTATACCCTAGCCTTACTTGACACCCAAAAACCATTCCTATCCCCTATTTCATGCTTTCCTTAATCCAAAATTCAACCTACTAAAACTTAAGGTCGAACCTATCATAAACATAGGTTGACCGTCCATCAATGCTAGAACACAAAATAAAGTCTTCAAAAATGCTTTCCATGATACTCGAACCTCTAACCTCAAGCCACCTTTCAAGCTCCTTAACCAACTTGCCACTTACTCCTCTTATGCTTTAATTAACACTTAAATTAACTTAAGTGCTAAGCTCACTTAATCCACTTCATTAAATAAACCATACTAAAAATTATTCTATCTTCCTAAATAGAATCAAGCCTTCACAAGACTATGCTAACACACAAAAATTCATACCCGAGCCAACACAAATAATACTCAAATTTTTGGGATGTGACAGATCAAGTCAAGTGAATAAATCGTCTGGTTCAGTGTTAGATAACAAGTGAAGTCTAGGTGGATTCTTCCTAAGGGTATCGTCTTAATCAACTGAGTTTTCCCAAGTATTTCCCCAATTCATTCTTTTTGTCTTTGCGTCTTTAGCTTAGTAATTAGTTAATTTAGATTAATAAACAACTTTACTTATTTTAGGCTAAATAATAGAAAGAAAGTTAGTATTAGTACTTTTAGTTCCTTTGGGTTCGACAATCCGGTCTTGCCTAAGCTATACTATTATTCGATAGGTGCACTTGCCTCAATCATTGTTATAGTTAATTCCAGGATCGATCATTATAAATTTAAAACTCTGAAATATAATGATTAGAATTATTAAGGAAAATTGGAAGATTCGCTAGTGTGCTGCGAGGAAGCGAAAAATAAGGTGTGGGTCTTAAACTCATAAAATTGTTTAAAAATGTTAAATATCATGTTATATATGATAAATTAGCTTGCTGATTGGATTGTCTTAATAGCCAAATTATTGATTTTGTGAGTGGCCGAATCAGGTATGTTTCGAACCTTAAAAGATTGACATGTTGGCAAAACTGCTAGTTTGATAGTATGGATGTTTGATTGAGTTTGTAATTGCATATTTGAGTTATGAGATATGAGAATGTTTGACTAAATGATATAATGTGTGAGATATTAAGCTTATGTATGATTTAAACGCATGAGATATTTGTTATATTGTGTACTGAAGAGGGTGCTATTTATGCACAAAGAAAATTCGTAAAGTATGTGAAATTGAACGATATTGATTGATATCAACACAATGGTAATTTGAAAGATTGGAACACTGTTTCCATTTACTGAAAGTATGTGATTATTGAGGACATGCTGAGCATGTCAAATGAATGTGAAAAGTATTAAGATATGATTATGTATGAGATTGTGTGACATATTGCATATGCATTGGGTTGGGATTTTGTGGTAGAGGGAGGAGTTCCGTGGAGTACCGGAGGCATATGAAGTCCGCATTATATGTAGTCAGTGCACTGCACCTGGAGTACCGAGGGGATTGGCGATTTTATCGCATATTATATGTTATTGGCGATTGTATCACACTATTTGATATCCAACAGATTTTCTGCATTATTAATTATTCAGTGGTTTTACCACATCGAGCTATGCTCATAATGTTTTGAAGTTTGGCAGACGGGTTCAGGGGAACTCGTGGTGTGTAGCGGATGGTATGGGTAGGAACCTTTTTGCATTGCATCATGTGCACGACATATTCGGGTGTTATTGATTCATACTACACATTATATTTTGTTGTATTGAATGGTTTGAAATTAATGATTGTTACTCGAATGAATGATGACCTAAGCTTATACACTGTTTGACATCAATTTGTTAATGGCTATGTAATGACATGAAATTCCTATGCTGGTTCTGTTTTCTTATGTTAATGCTAATATGTTTCATTGTATTTGATGTTTTTGCCCGTTTAAATAATTATTCGACTCACACTGAGCTTTTCATAAGCTCACCCCCAATAGTGTTTAACTTTTCAGGTAAACCTCAAAATTAGGACTAGACTCGACATTTGGAGAATCAACTTGGACCTCGGATTATTATTTTTTTAATTAAGTATTATCAAGTCTTTATTGGTTTTGGCTTGTATTTTTTTAATTATTTCTGGTCTGTGTCTTGATAACTTTTCTTTTGAGGATTTTTGTATGCATGAATTACTCAAGCATAATAACCGGATAATGCATGATATTGGGCTTAAGTAAAATCTGATACTGTTCCCTAGTTTCCACTACATTGTAAAGGAACTACTTTTGAAAAATAAATCGATAAGTAAACGTATTTTCCAAAATGACTTGAAAAATGGTTTTTCCGCTGCATTAGTTTAACTTCGAGTTTTTTTTAAAGAAGAGCGATAAGCAAACGGTTTTTTTAAAACAACACTGTCAATAATAAAATGCATCCTAAGCATACACGACCCAATGAATGAATGCTTTTTAGCTAACTCAAAGTACAACTATGGTTTTCTCTAAAATGAGTTTATTTAAAGTCTTCAAAAGTAATGAAAGTTAGCTTAGCCATTTCGGTGGCTAATGTAGCCTTCTCAATCTAACCATAACGTCTAGGGTGGGTTTGGGAGGTTACATGTTGATTTCATGGAAAAGGGAAAATTATGGTGTAGTCCTTGAACTTCCGCAACTATTACAACTCAGTCCAGGTAAGTTTGTATGGATTGTATTTTAATATCTATATGAATTGTATGATGATATGGTATGAAATAATGGATATAAATTATTCTATTCATGATGTAAGTTGTTTGCGAAAATGTGGTTGATATCGATACTTGGGCTGGATGGGCGCGAGATAGAGTACAACTGAATGATGGCGTGTTATGCGAGGTTGGAGTGGAGATTGATGTGGAGAGCTTTATATTTTTTCTTGAGTATACCAAGGTCCAGCATTTGTTGTGAACTCTCGTGTTATACTACCCTGATCTGGCATGTTATAGGGGCGGATGTATAGCCTGCGGGCTAGGCACTTGGTGTCGTGGCGTGTTATCGGTTGAATTAGCTCTTATGAGCGTTTGGCGTGTTTAGGTTGGATTACTTGTGTACTCGTATATGTAAGTCATTCATCAGGTTGTAAATCATTGTATTATAACTTATTTAATGATTTTGAATGGCATGCCATGTATTTGACATCTTGAATTGACTCTGATAAACCGAAATAGTAACATATTTTAATCCCACATTTAGCATACTTTTGGATGATTTATCCCTTGATTTATGTAAAAAGGTGCTCTTAATCCTTTCTTTTCATGTCTTATACTCAGGAAAGCACCTAAGAATAAAAAGAACGAGAAACAGGCTCAAAACGGACCAAAATGGGCCAAAGAAGAAATCGACATGGCCTGGACTAAAGCCCACACGGCCGTGCGTCCTCAAATATACTAGAACACGGCCTGATGTCGATCTACATGGCCGTGCCTTATTAACAGAGTCCAACACGGCCTGGTCACGACTCACACGGGCGTGTGCCATGGCCGTGCCCCTGCCGTGGAGGAGAGTAATTTCACTTGGAAAAGGATACTTAGGGGCAAAGAAACCTATTTCAAAAGCCTATATAAAAACCTTAAGTATAACCTAAAGGAGGGCGGTTAGCTAGGCCAAGGAGCCGAGCCGAAAAGGTCAGATTTGTGGGAAACTCTCAAGGGATAGCCAGTTGATCCATCTCCAGAAGCCGGAATTCTACTCAAGACGGAGGATCTCTCCTTCAATTCCTTCAGGGAGTTTTAGGGATTTCTTAGGTTTTGTTTTATATTTTCTTCTGAGATGTTTTTCTTTATTATGAACTAAACCCTTCAGATACCTGAAGGGGGATGAAACCTAGATGAATCTTGTTATTGTTTTCTGAACTATATGATAAATTGAAACACCCCACACCCGACCCACGAGCCTGAACCGGATCTGGTATGTTCCTTAAGTAAACCGGTTTCAAAATTCTTTGTTTCTTAGAGAAAATTTGTGTATTTTCGTAAAAATTTCTGTTTTGGGTTGGGCTTAGATTAAAACCCATTTATTTAATTTTATAATTCCAATTTAATTAAGGTGACAAAAGAATTTTTGAGTTCATTTTTAAGAAAAATAATTTTGTACTTACTTACATCCAAATTAGTTCGTGACATAATATCTAATAGTAAAGCAAAAAAATAAAGAAATTCACTTGGGCCTTATGGCCTTATTACATCAATCAAAACCAAAAATAATAAAATTTAAGTACTTAATATAAATAATGATCCCAAATAATGAAAGTCTTTCCTTGCTATGCATGGATACCTTTAGCTCCTCACACCCGGTCCATTACCGATCATCTCCTCAAAAATATTCCCCAACGGGGTGAGTCAACAGACTCAATGTGTACACAAACTAACATTCAACAATTCAGGCATACATGTTCATATCAAAGATATATTCATAAAAAAATTGATGCAACCCAAACCCAAGCCTATTTGTCCATCCGCTACACACCACCCGCACTCGCCAATCACACCGTGGGGACTACTAAGTCAACCCTCCATCCGCTACACACCATCGAAGGCGCCGCTACGATCGACGTGCTCATCGCCCATATAATTTGTGTCATTAGACACCATATTCAAATAATGTAACCGGTTACCAAATTCGATAATGTAACCGGTTACCATATTCAAATTTTGTGACCGTAGTCACCATATTCCGTTGGTGAGACCAAGTCAACACCTTCTTCCCCTTTCACATAGATCCTTAATGCCCCAAATATTTTATGACATATATAACATACTTATTTTCTCATTCATGATACTATTCACATGTTCAAAATATATCATATTCATAATCCTAACAGAGGTAGGAAACGTACCTGGTACTTCTTACCACATTTATGGTACTTAGCCATATTCACATTCTTATGCATATTCATATATTAAAAATAATTGCCATATGATATATCGAAAGTTAGCGTGAGTACACACCTGATTTGCTTAATAGATTCCTTGAGATCCCGAAAATCCCAATCTAGGCTTTAGATCTGTTAATTCCTATATTCGGCCCATCATATATAAACATATTAATAACCTTTTCGATTTTAAAACCAAATCCTACTAGGAATGGTATTACTAACACTTACCTTGTTTGCCGATTTGATTGATAATCAAATCCCGAAGATTTGTGTTCTTCCCTTGAAATCGGCTAACCATTAAATCCATTGATTTGATTAGTCTCTGATTAAAACAAATAGATCTAGACATTTAAGAAAGAACCTTGGCCGATTATAACCACTTACCTTAAGATGAGATCTCAAAAATCGGCCCTTGCTCCTTTTAGTGATATCGAAATTCCTATAATTCATATGTTAGATCTAACATATAAAACGTAACCTTCGACCAAATATATATTTATCTTACCTTAGATCCTTGATCCTTGTTTTCAACAATTGTAGAAACCTGAGAGACCCCTTGCAGATTCGGCCAAAAAAACAAGAATAGGGATTAGACCCTTCTCCTTCGGCAACTAGCAAAGAAAAGAATTTGAATAGCTTAACCTTACCTTTAATGCCTTTAGCCGATTGCTTCCTTGCCTAGGGTCACAGAGATTCGGCTATGGAGATTTAACAGGGATCAAAGAGTGTTTTGGCTTGACAATAGCAAAGGAGAGGAGAAGAAAAGATGGAGTTTTGCTTAGGAAAATTTCTGGCAGAGAGAAAGAGGGGCTAGGAATTTTTCGGCACACTTAGGAAAAGATGAGAGAATAGCCTAACTCTCCTCCTTTAGCCGAAATTACTAGGCCAAGAGTCCTTGACTTGGCCACCACTCTTCCTTGTGATAATATTATCTCTTTTGTTTAAAAATAAAAGTGTTTAATCCATCTTTTATCTCCTCAATAATTATATTAAAAGAAAATCCTTCATTTATCACTTATTATTCACATATTAATGAGAATAAAACACCTTTATTTCTAGAAGCATGTGCCGTCCACCCTTTGCTTGCTTATGGAAGCAAAAATAAACCTCCTTTATTTGCTTCCCAAGTGACTCGAACCTGTGCCCAACACCTTGCATGTGGCGCCATTTCCAGAGGCCCTAAGTGGCATCTTCAGACCACTTTTCCAAGCCTGTTTGTGTGCCAAATTTTACCAACTTTTTCTTTTAAGGTCCCCTTGCCTTAATTTCCTATTTTAAACTTTAAAACTTGGCATTTCTCGATTATTTCTAAGTTTCCTAAAATTTTCGATCGGCTCAGAATTTGCCATTTTTCTTACATTTCCAGTTTCCTGAATGTTCACTTTCCATTTTGAAACATTTCCAAAAATGTTTAGGTTTCCAAAATGTTCATTTCCATTTCTATGCATTTCTAGAATTCCAAAAATACCAAAAATTTATTCATAGTGCTTAAGACTTGTCATTTCGCATAAATTAAACTAAAATGCATAGGCCCTTTCCGAGGACGTTACAGCTTCTACCTCCTTAAACAAAATTTCGTCCTCAAATTTCCTAACTAAACAATCGAGGGTATTGTTTGTCGCATTGTCTCTTCGACTCCCACTTAAGCTTCTTCCGATCCATGATTGCGCCATAATACTTTGACTAGAGGCACCGACTTCCTTCGTAGTACTTTCACATCTCGCTCCAAGATTCGAATCGGCTCTTCCTCGTAGGATAGATCCGGCCTTAGCTCCACCTCTTCAACAGTACCACATGAGATGGGTCCGATCGATAGCGACGTAGCATGGATACATGGAATACGTTGTGCATCTGCTTTGCAACTCGTGGCAACTCCAATTGGTATGCCATCGCCCAACTCGCCTTCGGCAAGACTCGATAAGGCCCTATAAACCTTGGGCTTAACTTCCCTTTTCGACCGAACCTCATTACCTTCTTCCAAGGCGAGACTTTCAGAATACTTGATCTCCCACTTCAAACTCGATCTCTTTCCGCTTAAGGTCGGCGCATTTACTTTTGCCTATCGAGGTTCCTTCAATCGTGCCCGAATTAACTCAACTTTCTTCCGTTTCAGCCACTAACTCTGGACCCAAAACTCGACGCTCTCCTAACTCTCGGTCCAACAAGTAGGTGTTCTACACTTCCTACCGTATAATGCTTCATATGGTGCCATCCGTATGCTTGCCGATAAATGTTGTTGTAGGCGAACTCAACTAAAGGCAAGTAATCTTCCCAACTTCCTCGAAAATCCACCACACACCTCTCAACATATCCTCCAACACTTGTATAACCCGCCTGCATCGCCTGTCTGATTGTGGATGAAAAGTCATTGAGAAGTCTAACTTAGTGCCTAAAGCTTGATGGAGTGCCTTCCAAAATCGAGACGTAAACCTTGGGTCTCGATCGGAGATGATCGATACTGGTACTCCATAAAATAATGATACAATGTAATGATGCATGAGCATGTTCATCAAGCATATTATCACATATTCATATTAATAATCACATATCATCAGGTTTGGTACTTACCGGATTATCGACATACCCCTTGAGGGTATCCTTATCACAATTTCCACTGCACTAGTTAGCACATTCATAACACATACACATTTCACATACATATCATATACCCGGAAAACGGTGGGTTAATCACACACTTGACTTTCTAGCGAAATTCCGAACTACTCGAATCTAACACGATCTAGAATCCCGATACTCTGCTTACTTGTCGATTAGCCCCTAAAAATCATAATACACAATCGGTCATACCTAAACTTATAAAATGGCCTATGGTCAAACTATATACCACTTACCTTGATGAGTCGAATCCCAAAAGACTCCCTCAATGCACCTTGACGTTAGCTACACATAAGAGAACATATCACTTATTGCCTTAAGAAAACATTCGGCCAACCCATAGCCAGAGTTTAATCACTTGATTCGGCACCCTTAAGAAAAATATCCAAAACCGATTAAAGGAATACTAACCACTATCGTTGCTTACCCTTACTGGTCAACTTCCCAAATCACCTCCCTAGGTTCGCCACACATCCAAGAAATAGTGTTAGATCTCCAACTTTCTGGCTTTGAAGAGAACAAAAGAAGAAAAGAAGTGATAAGGGGTTTCAAATAAAGATTCGGCTATGGCTCATCAAATGGAGATGCAATATTCGGCTTTTGAGAATCAAGGTGGTGATGGTGTTTCTTTAGAGTTTCACGAAAAGAGAAGCTACTAGGTTCGATTATGATACTAGTGGCAAATGGGGTATTCGGCCATATAAGAAAAGATGGAGAATTAAAGTTGGAAGAAAGAAAAAGACTAGGAAGGGAAAGTGAGAAGAAATTCGGCACCAAGAGAGAATGAGAGGAACAGATTTTCGGCAAAGGAAAATAGAATGAACAAAAGAATGGCCAAAAGATGATCACCCCTATTTATACTACACAATTTGGCACTCTTTCCCCTTCACTTGGCCGAATATTGCCTACCAAAGAGACCCATACTTTGCCACTACCTCAACTCCCATAATAATCTCCTATTTCTCTTTTATCACCCTAACAAATAAAATAAAATAATCCCACACTTATCCTCATTTTTCTCTCCTATTTTATCTCCTTATCACATCCAATAAATAAACAAAGCAATAATTATCTCCTATTTACTAATTTAAACTAAATAAAAATAAATTAACAATTATCTACTACTTATCTAGCCGAAATTCAAAATAAATTCAAGGCTTATCCTCATCCTTTGAAACCCATGTGCCGTCCAACCCCTTCCATTCTCTTGACGTCAAAAGCCAAAAATAAAACACCCATCTCGCTGCCCCCAAGTCTCGAACATGAGACTCTGCTGAAAACACCACACGCTACTGTACCACTTTGCTGCTAGCTCCTTCGTGTCATAAACTCCCTACAATTCCTTTTAAGAGCTCCTTCCTCGCCCCCCTTGTCTTAACGCCAAAAGCAAAATAAAAACACGCCTATCACTGTCAACAAGGCTGGAACTTGAGCCCTCCTGGCTCCCTTTGCCGCAAGCGCCCAAGCCACTTTGCTACTGGTTCTTTTGTGTCATCAACTCCCATAATTTCTTTTAAAACCTCCTTAGCCCAGCCTCCTTATTGACGCAAAAATAAATGCTCCTTCCTGCTTTCTTCGCAACTCGAACCTGGGCCTCTCTACCCATTGCTTGAGGCGCCACTTGCCTAAGCCTTAAGTGGCGCCTTGCAGCCACTTTACCAAGGCACTCTTTGTGTCCAAAAGCGCCTATTACTTCCCTTAAGGCCTCCCTGCCCAATTCCCTTTAACTCTAAAAATAAAGTCCCTAATGCTTCCTACGTCGCCGAACCTCTTCCCTGGCACTCCAAGTGACGCAACCACCCTTGCACCTTAGGTGGCATCCCTTGCCACTTTTCCACATCACTTCTTATGTCCTAAACTCCCCAAAACTTTTCTTAAGGCTACCTTAGCCTAGCTCCCTTTTAATTTAAAACCAATAATTGTCCAAAGCTTTCTCTTCCATCCTAGAATTTTAAAACCCTTAATTCACTTCCAAACACCGCCAAAACCTACTACTCATGAATTATGCACGAACGCATAACCCCTAATCTAGGATGTTACAGTTCTACCTTCCTTAAAAATAATTTCGTCCTCGAAATTACTTACTAATGAATAATCGTACATCTTAACTCACTGCACTACGCTTATGTCGCGCACTTTGATCTTAAAGAACTATCATACTTTCTAGGCACAGCTTCTAAGTTCACGCCCCTAGAACTCATTTCTAACGTCACGATTTAATCTGATTAAAAGTTTTATGCATTAGTATTTGTTCCACTGTTTAACCGCGAACAATTTTATGAAAAGAATTTCTAGAAGTGGTTCTTTCGTTCAAACAAAGTTTCAGCTCAAGTTTACTACTCTAATTCGTAGAGTCACATTCATTCCTCAATAGAGGCACATTCATTCATCAACAAGAACACATTCATTCAGTGGTATCCACCACACACATTCACCGGACATTTCTCGCCTGCTTTCTATCCTGGGTATTTCCGTCATTTGTCCTACAGGGTATTTTGGTAATAAATCAGGATCAATTCAAAATCTTTACAAATCAAAGGTTACTTTAAAATTTTCAAAACTTAAGGGTATTTTTGAAAATTTCCAAATCAAAAGTATTATGCGGAAATTTCAAAAATCAAGGTTATTTTGGTAATTTAGTCGTCGTATTTTAGTAAATTTCCAAATCTGGGTATCTTAACATTTTGCAAAAATAGAATTTTCTGGTATTTCTGTAAAGTAGAAATATTTTAGCAAACGTCGAGGGTATTTTTGAAAATCTTAAAAACTAAGGGTATTTTAGTAATTTACAACACAGGAGCATTTTAGTAATTTTCCCAAATCAAAGTACATTGAATTTTTGCAAAATAGAGTTTTTGGACACTTTTGCAAAATAGAGGAATTTTATTTAAAATCAAGGGTAATATGGTACTTTTAGAAACCAAGGGCATTTTCGTAATTCTTCCACTAGGGGTATTTTAGTAATTTGGCAATTTGGAAAATTTTTCGAGAAATTTTCAAAATAGATTTTGTTACAAATCGAAGGGTAATTTAAGGATTTAAAAACTAAGGTTTTTATAAAACCGCATGGCTAGTCCCTTTCGGGTTTTAATTATCGGGTTTAGCCCGTGAATAAGTCCTCTTAGTTAGGGTGAACCGTAGCTACGCACTGCAGGATTCGAGTAGAGAGGAGGTGAGTCGCTAGGACTGCTTAAGTACCTGTAACACCCCCAAACCCGGCCCATTCATTACGACCGAATCTGGTTATGTCACTGGGAAAGACGGTTGGAAATCTTTGACTTTAGAATTAAACTTGAAAATTTTATTATCTCTGGAAATCGTGTCCATTTAAAATTTAATAAATAATATAAGCTTGTTGAAAACTTCCGAATTAAAACATTATTATAAGTTGCTATAATATGAATCTTTTGCGAAATTATTACTAAGTGTAGTGTAAACTTCAACATTAATAAATAGAGTACTTTAAATCAAAGAGGCCCTTATTACATCAAATAAAATCCCAAATTGCTGATAATATAAAATACTTAAATAAAGTAAAACATCTTCTGTATGAAAATCTCCTTCTGCATGGGCCACCTTGTATCCACTCCACCCCGGTCCATCACTCACGACTCACCTGCGATGATTAAAAAGTTGGGTGAGTCATACAGACTCAGTGTGTAAGTTAACCACCGAAATCCACCCACATGCTAGCCACATAATATCCCAAATATCAAATGCAACAAGTAATATGTATTCATTTTAACAATTACCACAATCTGGGCTTGGCCCACATTCAAATCATACTTAAATACTGGGCTTGGCCCATTTCCACGTATGTTCCCAAAACATACCTATCCACATGTCATATTGGGCTTGGCCCATTTCCATATTATTACAAAAATAATGCAACATGATTCCCAACCCAACCTAGGGTCCATCCGCTACACACCCCCTTATCCAAATTACCACACACTGTGGAACTATCGAGTCACCCTCTCCTTTTCCCTCCAAAAAGGCAACCAATGCCATCCACGATGTAGCGTATAGCCAACATCAAACCACGATGGAGCACACAAAGCAATCCATCAAACCACGATATGGCATAAAGCCCATATCAATCAAGGTAACCACGCGAACTAAATTGCAAAGATCCACAACGCGACCTCGATCGGCGCCAATCCACGATGTAGCATAAAGCCGACATCAACCACGCACTCAAGTACACCCGCACCTTCTTTTCATAACCCACCCATGCACATGCCACATAAAATATAATCGTGATCATGCATGCACATGCTTATTAATGTCCATAAACATACTCATAAACAAATAATCACACCGCAATAGATCCGATACTAACTGGTCATCGCTATACCCTTTAGGGGTATATATGGCACACTTATTATCGCACTTGTTAGTAAAACATATAACACATAAAACCCTAAACAATGGGTTAGTTACACACCTTATTACTAGGAGTTCTAGACTCTCGATCCTCGATGCTATCGCTCAGCGAAACTACGACTATTTGCTTAACGTTTTCAGTTGCACGTCCACACCCCGGTGGCCAATCTCGCATGCGAGAACGGATCTCTTCTTGAACTTTGGGATGGGGACTTTCCTTGCCCACCTTGGATCGGTACTCGAATCCACGCCCATCGTAATCACTTAATTAGAACCCTTTGGTTAAACGTCATAATACAAAATCTCAAGCGAACAACTACAATTTAACTACTTACCAAACGATCTAAAATCTCAAAGGCTCCTCCTTGATGAGTCCAAACAATTGAGACCTTCCTTTAGACTCCTTGGCGCCGCTACAAGCTCTAAATGTCGACAAGACTACTCCTCACAGTTCAAGAGCACCAAGCTTGGCTAAATAAAAGAGAAAAGGTTTCTGGCTTCACTACCAAATGAAGTTGGAGCATTCTAGCCAACACAAGGTGCTTGTTATGGAGTTTTGAAAAGAGTTTGAGAAAGGAATGGGAGTTCGGTCAAAGCGCAAATAGGGAAGGGAAAGAAGAAAACAAAAGAAATATTGACTACAGAGGCCAAAGGAGAAATCGACACACCAAGAGGGAGAGGCAAAAGACTTGATGAATAACTAGCACTCTACCCTCCCCTATTTATAGCATTCGGCCGACCCCCTTGAAGACTCCAAGATTTGGCCAACACCTTCCTAGCCACTAATTCAATTCCATTTGAATTAGTTCAATTCAAAAATAATTTGAATTGCTCCACTATTATCCCACTTATCATAATAAATAATAAATAAAAAAAATAATAATGATTATCCCACTCTTAAATAGATAAATAAATAAAAAAAATAAAAACAAAATCCTCATCAAAATCAAAGTCTTCTAGCCGTCCAACACTTCCAAAATTGCTGCCAAAAAGCAACAAAAAAAAAAATAAATTCCAAAACGCAGCTCCCTTGGTTCGAACCTGGGACCAGCTGCTGCACACCTTGCCCCCAACGCCCAGGCCACTCGGCCACTTTGAATTTCATGTTAGAAACCCCCAACATTTATTTATAAACCCTTCTTAACTCAAGCCCATAACCACCAACAAAATAAAAATGCCAACTGCAGCCCCAGGCGCTCGAACCCGCGCCTTATCACTCCTCCAGCGCCTAAGTGCCGCACGAGCACCACTCCACCAGCCCATCTAGCCCAATCCCGACGCGAAAATAAAACAAAATTGCTGCCGCTTGACTCGAACCCAAGCCCCCACCGGCGCTACTCCCACCCCTAAGCAACGCATGAAGCCACTTTGCCAATTGGACTTTCATGTCCATCAACTTGACATTTATTTTAAGGCCTACTTAGCCCATTCCCTTGACGCAAAAATAAAACAAAATCGCGCCTTAGCAAAAATCGAACCCTTGCTCCCCTAGGCGTCACCTTCCCAAGCAAATACTCCACGCCACTTTGCGGATCCTTTCTTGCCCCTAAACTCCCCAATTAATTTTAAGGCCTTCCCCTATTCCCTCCTTTTTACCCTAAAAACCAAAAATTTTCTAAGGCATTCCTTGCCTTCTAGGGTTCTCCAAACCCCTAAAAATTCCTCCAACATGACCATAAGCCTACTAACTGCTCGAGGTTATGCTCCAAGCGCATAACCCCTAAACCAGGGTGTTACAATTCTACCCTCCTTAAAATAATTTCGTCCTCAAATTACTTACTACCATGCAATCCTAACTCCCTACTCTACGCCTCCGCTGCGCACTCTGATTTCAATTCATCACCCTTCCCAAACGTAGTCTCTAAGTTCATGCTCCAAATTTGAAACACCTCTCTTAGCAACACCAAAAAAGGCTAACTCATAAGCAAGCAAAGTAATTAAAGCATGTACCAAAGCAAAGGAACTTACCTAATATCACATCCTTGGTTGACTCTGACTAGAACCATTCCTTCCATGACTTGAACCACGACCCCTCGTCGCTCGAGGACAATTCTTAACTAAATGTGCCTTAGATCCGCACCGAAAACATTCTTTACTATTTCCCCAACACTCTCCTGTGTGAGGTCTTCCACATCGAACACAAGAACGATTCCGATCCACTGGTACAAGTGCATGTACAGGATTCTCGATCCTTGGTCTTTTCTGGACATTACCAAACGATGCTGACGGTCCAATATTTCTCTTATCCTCGTTCCTATTCTTCTCTCGGTTTTCTCTTATAGTCTTTTTAACCTCTTCGGCAATCCGAGCTTTCTCCACTAGCACCGCGAAGTCTCTCTCCCTCTGCGGAGCAATCAGCATTCGAAGTTCATCTCGCAATCCGTCCTCAAACCGGACGCACCTCTCATAATCAGTGGCCACAATTCCCTTAGCATACTGGCTTAACCGCACAAATTCCGCTTCGTACTCAGCTATCGACTTACTTCCTTGCACTAGATTTAGAAACGCTTTCCTTTGCGAGTCCAAATAACTTGCTCCAACGTACTTTCCTTCAAACTTTTCCTTAAAGAAGTCCCAATCCAGTCGATCTGCCGGTACACCTTGTTTGACAGTGAGCCACCAACGATAAGCTTCGTCGCGAAGTAATGAAACAGCACCCTTCAGCTTTTCTTCATTGGTACAGTCCAAATCGTCCATGATTCTTTTAACTGCTTCTAACCAATACTCCGCTACGTTCGGAGCTACTCCAGTCACTCCTCTAAAGATCTTAGCTCCGTTCAATCTAAGCCTTTCCGATACTGACTTTCGAGTTCCGTTTCCCCTACTAGCTCCTGCTACTCGTTCTAGCACTCATAACATGGCCCGCGAAACTGCGTCATCTTCACCTATCTGATCTTGTTCCTCCGCGCCCACTGCTGGCGGCACTTCACTTTCTGACCCATGGCCAGACCCTATCGGTTCCGATGCGGCCATTCTACCTCTAACGCGTCCCCTAGAACTCATCTCTATCGTCGTGATTTAATCTAATTTAAGAAATTTTATGCATTAGAAATTTTGTTCCACTATTTAATCGCGAGCAAATTTTATGAAGGAAGGGTATTTACAAGTAGTTCTTTCGATCACACAAAGTCTCAGTTCCAGTTTGTTACCCTAATTCAAAGAATCACATTTACACACACATCCGTTCATCAACAAGGACACATTCCTTCCTCAATAGAGGCACATTCAGTGGTATCTACCACCCACATTCACTATTCGGATCTTTCTGCCCGTTTCTACCCCAGGGGTATTTCCGTCATTTTGTCCTACAGGGACATTTTCGTCATAAACCAGAGCGATTCAAAACTTTAATAGGTCAGGATCTTTTGAAATTCCCAAAATTGAAGAGTATTTTCAAAATTTCATAAATTGAAGGTATAACAGATTTTGGTAACTAGGGTATTTTGGTAATTTTCAACATAGGGTAAATTTTGGAAATTTTAAAACTAAGGGTTTTAAAGCAGTGAGGCAAATCCTTTCGGGTTTTAATAATTGGTTTAGCCTATGAAAAGTCCTCTTGGTTAAGGTGAACCGTAGCTACGCACTGCAGGATTCCAGCGAAGAGGAGGTGAGTCACGAGGATCGCTTAAGTACCAGGCTCTTCCGGATCCACTCCTAGACATGCGCACAATGGTTGCCACACCTTAACTCGGCGACTTAGTCGTAGGTTTGTTTAGTAATTTTTAAGTCTTATGCATATGTTTGAGTAGACTAGTCCTAGGGGTTCAATAGATCCTAGTTCACTAATCTACGAGCCCAACTAAGCCCATAACAGATTCATATAACAAATTACTTCACAAGTCCAAAGTACTTACAGTGGACTCGGGCCGGAGGTACAGGTGCCATGCCAGAATACCTGAAAAAGTTTCTTAAAAGCCCATTTTGGGAATGTTTTTGGGCCCAAAACCCTCAAAGCCGAGTTTTGAACCTGGCTCTGATACCAAACTAAAATCCCAAATTGCTGATAATATAAAATACTTAAATAAAGTAAAACATCTTCTGTATGAAAATCTCCTTCTGCATGGGCCACCTTGTATCCACTCCACCCCGGTCCATCACTCACGACTCACCTGCGATGATTAAAAAGTTGGGTGAGTCATACAGACTCAGTGTGTGATTAACCCACCGTTTTCCGGGTTTTTGCTATATCTGTATGTGTTGATTGTGTACTAACAAGTGCAGTAAAAGTTATGAGATGGATACCCTCAAGGGGTATGTCGATAATCCGGTAAGTACCGAATCTGATAAAATGTGATTATTGATGTGAATATGTGATAATATGCTAAATAACATGTACATGCATTATCATGGCATTATTTTATGTTGCATGTGCATGGGTGGGTTATGAAAGAAGGTACGGGTGTACTTCGAGTACGTGGTTGATGTCAGCTTTGTGCTACATCATGGATTGGCGCTGACTGAGGTCGCGTTGTGGATCTTTGCGATTTAGTTCGCGTGGTTACCTTGATTGATATGAGCTTTATGCCATATCGTGGCTTGATGGGTTGCTGTGTGCTCCATCGTGGGTTGATGTTAGCCATACGCTACATCGTGGATGGCATTGGTTGCCTTTTTGGAGGGAAAAGGAGAGGGTGACTCGATAGTCCCAGTGTGTGTGTAGGTTTGGATAAGGGTGTGTGTAGCGGATGGACCCTAGGTTGGGTTGGGAATCATGTTGCATTATTTTTGTAATAATATGGAAATGGGCCAAGCCCAATATGACATGTGGATAGGTATGTTTTGGGAACATACGTGGAAATGGGCCAAGCCCGAGTTGATATGTGGTTTATTGAGAAATGGGCCTAGCCCAGGTGTTTGAGCATGATTTGAATGTGGGCCAAGCCGGATAGTGGTAGTTGTTAAAATGAATACATATTACTTGTTGCATGTGATAACTGGGATATTATGTGGCTAGCATGTGGGTGGATTTCAGTGGTTAACTTACACACTGAGTCTGTATGACTCACCCAACTTCTTAATCATCGCAGGTGAGTCGTGATTAGTGGACGGGTTGGAGTGGATACAAGGTGGCCCATGCAGAAGGAGATTTTCATACGTAAGATGTTTTACTTTATTTAAGTATTTTATATTATCAGTAATTTGGAATTTTATCTGATGTAATAAGGGCCTCTTTGATTTAAAGTACTCTATTTATTAATGTTGAAGTTTACACTACACTTAGGAATATTTTTGCAAGAGACTCATATTATAGCAACTTATAATAATGTTTTGATTCGGAAGATTTCAACAAGCTTATATTATTTAATAATTTTTAATGGACTTACTTCCCAAAAGTTAATAGAATTTTCAAGTTTAATTCTAAAGTCAAAGATTTCAACCGTCTTTCCCAGTGACATAACCAGATTCGGTCGTAGTGAATGGGCCGGGTTTGGGGGTGTTACAGTACCAAGCTCTTACTGAATACCAATCCTAGACATGCGTACTATGGTTGCCACACCTTAACTCGGCGACTTAGTTCACGAGTTTGTTTAATGGTCCTTAAGTCTTATGCACTTGTGTTTGAGTAGACTAGCCCTAGGGTTTAATAGCCCTAATATTCTAATCTACGAGCCCAAATAAGCCCATAACAGTTCACATAAACAATCACTTCAATAATTAGAAGTACTTACTGTGGACTTGAATTGCCTGAGATACAGTGCCATGCCGAATAACTCAAATAAAAGCCCATATTTTGAAAAGCCCATTTTCGAAAACATTTTTGGACCCAAAACCCTCAAAGCCGAGTTTTGAACCGGGCTCTGATACCAATTTGTAACACCCCAAACCCGGCCCATTCACTACGACCGAATTTGAAATGCCAGCTGCGAACACGTTCAAAAATATTCTTACTTAAGAGTAAAAATCGTTAAAAATTTGTTTCCTTTAATAAAACCCTTTTCGTGACTTAAAATATTCCAGGTAAAATTAAATTATTATGAAAACACCGGATTCAAAACTTTATTATACACACTTAAGAAAATAAAATCATTTGCAATCAATATTTAAATTGTCAATCCATAATAAATATAATAATTAAACTTAATGAAAAATACTTAAACAACCTTAAATACTTTAATGGGCCTTATTACAATAAAGACTTAATCAAAATACTGAAACTATAAATACTTAATTAATTAAATTATCTTCTGCATGGGCCACCTCGTATCCACTCCAACCCGGTCCGATCATCATATCACCTGCGATGTTTGATAAAATATTTGGGTGAGTCACACGGACTCAGTGTGTAATTAAACCACTGAATTCCACCCACATGTTAACCACATATTATCCCATATATCAGATAACAAATATCATATTCACATATTACCACATTCTGGGCTTGGCCCATATTCATATCACATTCATATAATAGGGTAGTTAACCACAAAATTTCC
The DNA here is from genome assembly GCA_025698515.1 of Gossypium sturtianum. NCBI lineage: Eukaryota > Viridiplantae > Streptophyta > Magnoliopsida > Malvales > Malvaceae > Gossypium > Gossypium sturtianum. The sequence goes on from CM046943.1 coordinate 144,000,673, forward strand.
ACATACTGGGCTTAGCCCATTTCCACACTGATCCACATATCAACTGGGCTTGGCCCACTTCCACATTAAATACTCATATCACATTAATCCACACATCATATACAATTATGCAAAATGCACCCAACCCAAACCTAGGGTCCATCCTCTACACACCCCCGTATCCACCTTACCACACACCGAGGATTATCAAATCACCCTCTCCTTTTACTCCAAATGCAATCACTCAAGCCGTCCACGTGCAATTAAGCACAATAAACCACAACGCGACCTCAGTCAGCGCCAATCCACGATGTAGCCGTAGCTAACACCAAAACCACGATGGGACACATAGTCACTCATCAACCACGATATGGCACATAGCCGATATCAACCACGATGAGGCACATAGCTACTCATCAAGCCACGCGAACTAAATCGCAATTAATCCACAACGTGACCTCAGTCAACGTCAATCCACGATGTAGCTCAAGGCTAACATCAAACCACGTACTCGAAGTACACCCGTACCTTCTTTCATATCCCAACCCATGCACATGCCACATAAAATAATGATACAATGTAATGATGCATGAGCATGTTCATCAAGCATATTATCACATATTCATATTAATAATCACATATCATCGGGTTTGGTACTTACCGGATTATCGACATACCCTTGAGGGTATCCTTATCACAATTTCCACCGCACTAGTTAGCACATTCATAACACATACACATTTCACATACATATCATATACCCTAAAAACGGTGGGTTAATCACACACTTGACTTTCTAGCGAAATTCGAACTACTCGAATCTAACACGATCTAGAATCCCGATACTCGCTTACTTGTCGATTAGCCCCTAAAAATCATAATACACAATCGGTCATACCTAAACTTATAAAATGGCCTATGGTCGAAACTATATACCACTTACCTTGATGAGTCGAATCCCAAAAGACTCCTCAATGCACCTTGACGTTAGCTACACATAAGAGAACATATCACTTATTGCCTTAAGAAAACATTCGCCAACCCATAGCTAGAGTTTAATCACTTGATTCGGCACCCTTAAGAAAAATATCCAAAACCGATTAAAGGAATACTAACCACTATCGTTGCTTACCCTTACTGGTCAACTTCCCAAATCACCTCCCTAGGTTCAGCCACATCCAAGAAATAGTGTTAGATCTCCAACTTTCGGCTTTGAAGAGAACAAAAGAAGAAAAGAAGTGATAAGGGGTTTCAAATAAAGATTCGGCTATGGCTCATCAAATGGAGATGCAATATTCGGCTTTTGAGAATCAAGGTAGTGATGGTGTTTCTTTAGAGTTTCACGAAAAGAGAAGCTACTAGGTTCGGTTATGATACTAGTGGCAAATGGGGTATTCGGCCATATAAGAAAAGATGGAGAATTAAAGTTGGAAGAAAGAAAAAGACTAGGAAGGGAAAGTGAGAAGAAATTCGACACCAAGAGAGAATGAGAGGAACAGATTTTCGGCAAAGGAAAATAGATTGAACAAAAGAATGGCCAAAAGATGATCACCCCTATTTATACTTCACAATTTCTAACTCTTTCCCCTTCACTTGGCCGAATATTGCCTACCAAAGAGACCCATACTTTGCCACTACCTCAACTCCCATAATAATCTCCTATTTCTCTTTTATCACCCTAACAAATAAAATAAAATAATCCCACACTTATCCCTCATTTTCTCTCCTATTTTATCTCCTTATCACATCCAATAAATAAACAAAGCAACAATTATCTCCTATTTACTAATTTAAACTAAATAAAAATAAATTAACAATTATCTACTACTTATCTAGCCGAAATTCAAAATAAATTCAAGGCTTATCCTCATCCTTTGAAACCCATGTGCCGTCCAACCCTTCCATTCTCTTGACGTCAAAAGCCAAAAATAAAACACCCATCTGCTCGCCCCAAGTCTCGAACATGAGACTGGGCTGAAAACACCACACGCTACCACCACTTTGCCGCTAGCTCCTTCGTGTCATAAACTCCCTACAATTCCTTTTAAGAGCTCCTTCCTCGCCCCCTTGTCTTAACGCCAAAAGCAAAATAAAAACACGCCTACTCATGTCAACAAGGCTCGAACTTGAGCCCTCCTGGCTCTCCTTTGCCGCAAGTGTCCAAGCCACTTTGCTACTGGTTCTTTTGTGTCATCAACTCCCATAATTTCTTTTAAAACCTCCTTAGCCCAGCTCCTTATTGACGCAAAAATAAATGCTCCTTCCCGCTTTCTTCGCAACTCGAACTCGGGCCCTCTACCCATTGCTTGAGGCGCCACTTGCCCAAGCCTTAAGTGGCGCCTTGCCATTTTTACCAAGGCACTCTTTGTGTCCAAAAGCGCCTATTACTTCCCTTAAGGCCTCACCGCCCAATTCCCTTTTAACTCTAAAAATAAAAGTCCCTAATGCTTCCTACGTCGCTCGAACCTCTTCCCTGGCACTCCAAGTGACGCAACCACCCTTGCACCTTAGGTGGCATCCCTTGCCACTTTTCCACATCACTTCTTATGTCCTAAACTCCCAAAACTTTTCTTAAGGCTACCTTAGCCTAGCTCCCCCTTTTAATTTAAAAACCAATAATTGTCCAATGCTTTCTCTTCCATCCTAGAATTTTAAAACCCTTAATTCACTTCCAAACACCGCCAAAACCTACTACTCATGAATTATGCACGAACGCATAACCCCTAATCTAGGATGTTACAGTTCTACCTTCTCTTAAAAATAATTTCGTCCTCAAATTACTTACTAATGAATAATCGTACATCTTAACTCACCGCACTACGCTTATGCATGCACTTTGATCTTAAAGAACTATCATACTTTCTAGGCACGCTCTCTAAGTTCACGTCCCCTAGAACTCATTTCTAACGTCGCGATTTAATCTGATTAAAAAGTTTTATGCATTAGTATTTGTTCCACTCGTTTAACCGCGAACAATTTTATGAAAAGAATTTCTAGAAGTGGTTCTTTCGCTCAACAAAGTTTCAGTTCAAGTTTACTACTCTAATTCGTAGAGTCACATTCATTCCTCAATAGAGGCACATTCATTCATCAACAAGAACACATTCCTTCAAAGTGGTATCCACCACACACATTCACCGGACATTTCTCGCCTTTCTATCCTGTGGGTATTTTCGTCATTTGTCCTACTGTGGTATTTTGGTAATAAATCAGATCAATTCAAAATCTTTACAAATCAAAGGTTACTTTAAAATTTTCAAAACTTAAGGGTATTTTGAAAATTTCCAAATCAAAAGTATTATGGAAATTTCAAAAATCAGGTTATTTTGGTAATTTCTAAGTCGAGGTATTTTAGTAAATTTCCAAATCTGGGGTATCTTAACATTTTGCAAAAATAGAATTTTCTGTATTTCAGTAAAGTAGAAATATTTTAGCAAACGTCGAGGGTATTTTTGAAAATCTTAAAAACTAAGGGTATTTTAGTAATTTACAACACAGGGGCATTTTAGTAATTTTCCCAAATCAAAGTACATTGAATTTTTGCAAAATAGAGTTTTTGGACACTTTTGCAAAATAGAGGAATTTTATTTAAAATCAAGGGTAATATGGTACTTTTAGAAACCAAGGGCATTTTCGTAATTCTTCCACTAGGGGTATTTTAGTAATTTGGCAATTTGGAAAATTTTTCGAGAAATTTTCAAAATAGATTTTGTTACAAATCGAAGGGGTAATTTAAGGATTTAAAAACTAAGGTTTTTATAAAACTGCATGGCTAGTCCCTTTCGGGTTTTAATTATCGGGTTTAGCCCGTGAATATGTCCTCTTAGTTAGGGTGAACCGTAGCTACGCACTGCAGGTTTCGAGTAGAGAGGAGGTGAGTCGCTAGGACCGCTTAAGTACCAAGCTCTTCACTGAATACCAATCCTAGACATGCGTACTATGGTTGCCACACCTTAACTCGGCGACTTAGTTCACGTGTTTGTTTAATGGTCCTTAAGTCTTATGCACTTGTGTTTGAGTAGACTAGCCCTAGGGTTTAATAGCCCTAATATTCTAATCTCACGAGCCCAAATAAGCCCATAATAGTTCACATAAACAATCACTTCAATAATTAGAAGTACTTACCGGTGGACTTGAATTCTGAGATACAGTGCCATGCCGTAATAACTCAAATAAAAGCCCATATTTTGAAAAGCCCATTTTCGAAAACATTTTGGACCCAAAACCCTCAAAACCGAGTTTTGAACCGGCTCGATACCAATTTGTAACACCCCAAACCCGCCCATTCACTACGACCGAATTTGAAATGCCATCGCGAACACGTTCAAAAATATTCTTACTTAAGAGTAAAAATCGTTAAAAATTTGTTTCCTTTAATAAAACCCTTTTCGTGACTTAAAATATTCCGGTAAAAATTAAATTATTATGAAAACACCGGATTCAAAACTTTATTATACACACTTAAGAAAATAAAATCATTTGCAATCAATATTTAAATTGTCAATCCATAATAAATATAATAATTAAACTTAATGAAAAATACTTAAACAACCTTAAATACTTTAATGGGCCTTATTACAATAAAGACTTAATCAAAATATCAAAACTATAAATACTTAATTAATTAAATTATCTTACGCATGGGCCACCTCGTATCCACTCCAACCCGGTCCGATCATCATATCACCTGCGATGTTTGATAAAATATTTGGGTGAGTCACACGGACTCGGTGTGTAATTACACCACCGAATTCCACCCACATGTTAACCACATATTATCCCATATATCAAATAACAAATATCATATTCACATATTACCACATTCGGCTTGGCCCATATTCATATCACATTCATATAATAGGTAGTTAACCACAAAATTTCCACATACCGGGCTTAGCCCATTTCCACACCGATCCACATATCAACCGGGCTTGGCCCACTTCCACATTAAATACTCATATCACATTAATCCACACATCATATACAATTATGCAAAATGCACCCAACCCAAACCTAGGGTCCATCCTCTACACACCCCCGTATCCAAATTTACCACACACCGGGGGATTATCAAATCACCCTCTCCTTTTTACTCCAAAGGCAATCACTCGCCGTCCCACGTGCAATTAAGCACAATAATCCACAACGCGACCTCGACGGCGCCAATCCACGATGTAGCCGTAGCTAACACCAAAACCACGATGGGACACATAGTCACTCATCAACCACGATATGGCACATAGCCGATATCAACCACGATGAGGCACATAGCTACTCATCAAGCCACGCGAACTAAATCGCAATTAATCCACAACGTGACCTCGATCAACGTCAATCCACGATGTAGCTCAAGGCTAACATCAAACCACGTACTCAAAGTACACCCGCACCTTCTTTCATATCCCAACCCATGCACATGCCACATAAAATAACGATACAATGTAATGATGCATGAGCATGTTCATCAAGCATATTATCACATATTCATATTAATAATCACATATCATCGGGTTTGGTACTTACCGGATTATCGACATACCCTTGAGGGTATCCTTATCACAATTTCCACTCGCACTAGTTAGCACATTCATAACACATACACATTTCTCATACATATCATATACCGGAAAACGGTGGGTTAATCACACACCGACTTTCTAGCGAAATTCGAACTACTCGAATCTAACACGATCTAGAATCCCGATACTCGCTTACTTGTCGATTAGCCCCTAAAAATCATAATACACAATCGATCATACCTAAACTTATAAAATGGCCTATGGTCAAACTATATACCACTTACCTTGATGAGTCGAATCCCAAAAGACTCCTCAATGCACCTTGACGTTAGCTACACATAAGAGAACATATCACTTATTGCCTTAAGAAAACATTCGACCAACCCATAGCCAGAGTTTAATCACTTGATTCGGCACCCTTAAGAAAAATATCCAAAACCGATTAAAGGAATACTAACCACTATCATTGCTTACCCTTACTGGTCAACTTCCCAAATCACCTCCCTAGGTTCGGCCACATCCAAGAAATAGTGTTAGATCTCCAACTTTCGGCTTTGAAGAGAACAAAAGAAGAAAAGAAGTGATAAGGGGTTTCAAATAAAGATTCGGCTATGGCTCATCAAATGGAGATGCAATATTCGGCTTTTGAGAATCAAGGTAGTGATGGTGTTTCTTTAGAGTTTCACAAAAAGAGAAGCTACTAGGTTCGGTTATGATACTAGTGGCAAATGGGGTATTCGGCCATATAAGAAAAGATGGAGAATTAAAGTTGGAAGAAAGAAAAAGACTAGGAAGGGAAAGTGAGAAGAAATTCGGCACCAAGAGAGAATGAGAGGAACAGATTTTTGCAAAGGAAAATAGAATGAACAAAAGAATGGCCAAAAGATGATCACCCCTATTTATACTACACACAATTTCTAACTCTTTCCCCCTTCACTTGGCCGAATATTGCCTACCAAAGAGACCCATACTTGGCCACCACCTCAACTCCCATAATAATCTCCTATTTCTCTTTTATCACCCTAACAAATAAAATAAAATAATCCCACACTTATCCTCATTTTTCTCTCCTATTTTATCTCCTTATCACATCCAATAAATAAACAAAGCAACAATTATCTCCTATTTACTAATTTAAACTAAATAAAAATAAATTAACAATTATCTACTACTTATCTAGCCGAAATTCAAAATAAATTCAAGGCTTATCCTCATCCTTTGAAAACCCATGTGCCATCCAACCCCTTCCATTCTCTTGACGTCAAAAGCCAAAAATAAAACACCCATCTCACGCCCCAAGTCTCGAACATGAGACTGCTGAAACACCACACGCTACTGTACCACTTTGTCGCTAGCTCCTTCGTGTCATAAACTCCCTACAATTCCTTTTAAGAGCTCCTTCCCTCGCTCCCCCTTGTCTTAACGCCAAAAGCAAAATAAAAACACGCCTACTGCTGTCAACAAGGCTCGAACTTGAGCCCTCCTGAAGCTCCCTTTGCCGCAAGCGTCCAAGCCACTTTGCTGCTGATTCTTTTGTGTCATCAACTCCCCATAATTTCTTTTAAAACCTCCTTAGCCCAGCTCCTTATTGACGCAAAAATAAATGCTCCTTCCTGCTTCCTTCGCAACTCGAACCTGGGCCCTCTACCCATTGCTTGAGGCGTCACTTGCCCAAGCCTTAAGTGGCGCCTTGCAGCCACTTTACCAAGGCACTCTTTGTGTCCAAAAGCGCCTATTACTTCCCTTAAGGCCTCCCCGCCCAATTCCCTTTTAACTCTAAAAAATAAAAGTCCCTAATGCTTCCTACGTCGCTCGAACCTCTTCCCCTGGCACTCCAAGTGATGCAACCACCCTTGCATCTTAGGTGGCATCCCTTGCCACTTTTCCACATCACTTCTTATGTCCTAAACTCCCCAAAACTTTTCTTAAGGCTACCTTAGCCTAGCTCCCCCTTTTTAACTTAAAAACTAATAATTGTCCAAAGCTTTCTCTTCCATCCTAGAATTTTAAAAACCCTTAATTCACTTCCAAACACTGCCAAAACCTACTACTCATGAATTATACACGAACGCATAACCCCTAATCTAGGATGTTACAGCCGGGGAACTAAAATATTAAGAAAGCTCTATTTTTATTACTTTAGCCATTATTTTTATTTTCTGCAATTTACTTTTATTTTTAAGTTTAAATTTTAACTTTGCTAAATTTTCTTTCTTTCTTTTTCTATCAGGTACCTCTAGTTTATGACTAGAAGGAACCCGAGAGGACCACTAGTATACGACAGTGATATTGACGCTACCGCTCGTAGAAATCGCAGCGAAATTAGGCGAGCCCTAAATTACACAGAAGAAGGACGAGAAGGTAGATCCAATCCTACTAAAGGGATGGACGAGAATAATCCACAACCACAAGATGTGGCAGAAAATAATGCTCCACGTACTATGTATGATTATGCTAAACCTCATTTAACAGGAGCAGAATCAAGTATTGTTAGGCCTGCTATAGCTGCTAATAATTTTGAATTAAAGCCTAACACTATATAAATGATTCAACAATTTGTTCAATTTGATGGTTTACAGGACGAAGATCCAAATACTCATATAGCTAACTTTTTAGAGCTCTGTGATACCTTCAAAATAAATGGCGTTTCGATGATGCCATACGTCTTCTGATTATTTCCCTTTTAATTAAGGAATAAAACCAAGCAATTGGTTAAACTTCGTTACCACGGTCAATCACTACATGGGATCAAATGATCGAAAATTTGTTATTAAAATATTTCTCCACCGCCAAAACGCCAAATTACGGAATGATATCTCTTCTTTTGTGCGGATGGATTTAGAGACATTATATGACGCATGGGAGAGATATAAGGATCTCTTGAGAAGGTGTCCGCACCATGGTTTACCCTTGTGGCTCCAAGTCCAAACTTTCTATAACGGTGTAAACCCCTGGAACCCTAAACAATAAAATCAGCCGCCGGTGGAACCCTAAACAATAAAACTCCTGAAGCAGCCTACGAATTTATTGAAGAGATGTCACTGAATAACTATCAGTGGTAGGTTACAAGGACCAAACCAACAAAATCAGCCGGAGTTTTCAACATAGATGCAGTAACCATGTTATCAACACAAGTAGAGATGATGAATAAAAAGCTTGATAGTTTGTGTTCTTCGCAGGTACATCCAGTAATGCAGTGCGACGTAAGTGGAACCGTGGCGAATCATGAGTACCCACACTACCAACCGGGCACAGAAAGCGAACAGATGAACTATATAGGTAACAATTTTAGATCTAATAATAACCCATATTGTAATAATTATAACCCAGGTTGGAGGAACCACCCAAATATTTTGTGGGGAGGTCAAGGAAATCAAGGAAATCAAAGACAATAACCTCCTCAAAATTTCCAAAATCAGCCCTATCCACAGGAGAAGAAGCCGAACCTTGAAGAGATGCTGACAAAATTCATGGTAGCCACAGAAAACCGTCTCCAAGACAATGAAACCACCCTTAAGACCTAACAAGCGTCGATCAAAAGGATCGAGAGCCAAGTTAGGGAAGTCACTAAGTCAGATGAGGAAGTTTCTAAGTCAGTTGGACAACTCGCGAAGCTGATGTCTGAACGATGGCAAGGGCGTCTACCAAGCAACACTGAGATTAATGATAAACCGTAAAATTAACCTATTCTAAACCCACATTTAGTATGCTTTTGGATGATTTAAGCCCCAATTTATGTAAAAAGGTGCTCTTAATCCTTTCTTTTCATGTCTTATACTCAGGAAAGCACCCGAGGACGAAAAGAACGAGAAACGGGCTTAAAACGGACCAAGTTGGGCCAAGCCACGAAATTGACACGGCCTGAACTCCCCTCCACACGGCCGTGCCACCATTCCTATTAGAACACGGCCTTTCCCACGACTTATACGACCGTGCCTCATTTAACAGTGTCGAACACGGCCTGGCCACGATTTATACGGGCGTGTGCCATGGCCGTGCCTCTACCATGGAGAAGAGTAATTTCATTCAGGAAAGGATACTCAGGGAGAAATAAATGTATTTCAAAAGCCTATAAATACACCCTATGTACCAGCTAAAATGGGGGTGGAAAGCTAGGCTAAAAAGCCAAGCCGGAAAGGTCAGATTCGTGGGAATCACTCGAAGATAGCCAGTTGATCCATCTCAAGAAGTCGGTATTCTACTCAAGATGGAGGATCTCCTCTTCAATTCCTTCAGGGGGTTTTAGGGATTTCTTATGTTTTGTGTTATCTTTTCTCTTGAGATGTTTTCCTTTATTGTTATGAACTAAACCTTCTGATACCCGAAGAAATGAAACCTATGATGAATCTTGTTATTTGATTTTTGAATTATATGATAATAACTTAGTTTGTTCTTAATTGTGTGAACTTAATCCAAATCTAATGTGCTTAGGTGGAGGAGGAATAGACCCTGCCTAAGAGTAGATCCAACATAATTAAGTGGAGTTGATCGCACGCCTAGAGATAGGGTGACGAGATTTTACCGGATTAAGGTGAAACCTAATATGGGAGTCCACAGATGGATTTACTGCTATTCTAGGGGGTTCTTATAAGTGAACGAGAGTTCCACTAATTAACCTAGGGTTAGACGTTATTCGCCTCGAGAGAGGGTTTAATATACATTAGGGAGTCTCACGGATCAAACTAAGTAAATAAATCATATGGTTCAAGGTTAAATAACCAGTGAAGTCTAGGTGGATTTTTCCTAAGGGTATCGCTTGAGTCAACTGAGTTTTTCCAAAAGTTTTTTCCCAAATTCATTCTTTTTGTTTTTGCATTTTAGCTTAGTAAGTAGATTAATTTTAGTTTAAACAACCATCACTTTATATTAAGGCTAAATAATAAAAAGACAGTAAGTATTAGTACTTTTAGTTCCTTTGGGTTCGATAATCCGGTCTTGCCTAAACGATACTACTGTTCGATAGGTGCACTTGCCTTTAATCGTTGTCAGAGTTGGTTTTCAGGTTTGATCATTCTTTTATAAATTTTAAAACTCTGATTTACAGCGATCAAGTTTTTGGCGCCTTTGCCGGGGAACTAAAATATTAAGAAAACTCTATTTTTATTACTTTAGCCATTATTTTATTTTTCGTAATTTATTTTTATTTTTAGTTTTTAATTTTAAATTTGCTAAATTTTCTTTCTTTCTTTTTCTAGCAGGTACCTCTAGTTTATGACTAGAAGGAACCCGAAAGGACCTTTAGAATACAATAGTGAAATTGAAGCTACCGCTCGAAGAAATCGTAGAGAAATTAGGCGAGCCCTAAATTACCAAGGAGAGCAAGAAGGCAGATCCAATCCTACTGAAAGGATGGACGAAAATAATCCACCACCGCAAAACGATGTGGCGGATCAGAATGCCCCTCGTACTATATATGATTATGCTAAACCTCATTTAACAGGGGCAGAATCGAGTATTGTTAGGCCTGCTATAGCTGCTAATAATTTTGAATTAAAGCCTAATACTATTCAAATGATTCAACAATTTGTTCAATTTGATGGTTTGCAGGACGAAGATCCAAACACTCATATAGCTAACTTTTTAGAGTTCTGTGATACCTTCAAAATAAATGGTGTTTCTGATGATGCCATACGTCTTCGGTTATTTCTCTTTTCACTAAGAAATAAAGCTAAACAGTGGTTAAACTCGTTACCACGAGGGTCAATCACTACATGGGAACAAATGATTGAAAAATTTCTATTAAAATATTTTCCGCCAGCCAAAACAGCCAAGTTACGTAATGATATATCTTCTTTTGTGCAGATGGATTTAGAGACATTATAAGACACATGGGAGAGATACAAAGATCTCTTGAGGAGATGCCCACACCACGGATTACCATTGTGGCTCCAAGTCCAAACTTTTTACAACGGTGTGAATCCTTCAACGCGGCAAGAATTAATTGATTCAATCACGGTGGAACCCTGAATAATAAAACTCCCGAGGCACCTACGAGTTTATTGAAGAGATGTCATCAACATTTATCGGTGGCAAGTTACAAGAACAAGGCCAACAAAAACAGCCGGAGTTTACAACCTCGACGCAGTAACCATGCTATCAAATCAGGTAGAGTTGATGAATAAAAAGATTGATAGTTTGTGTTCTTCGCATGTAAATCCAGTGATGCAGTGCGAAGTAGGTGGAACCGTGGCGAATCCTGAGTACCCACCCTACCAACCGGGCACGGAGAGCGAACAGATGAACTATATAGGTAACAATTTCAGATCTAATAATAACCCATATAGTAATAATTATAATCCAGGTTGGAGGAACCACCCAAATTTTTTGTGGGGAGGACAAGGAAATCAAAGACAACAACCTCTTCAAAATTTCCAAAATCAGCCTTATCCACAGGAAAAGAAGCCGAGTCTTGAAGAGACGTTGAACAAATTCATAGCATCCACAGAAGCCCGTCTCCAAAAAAATAAGGTAACACTCAACACCCAACAAACATCGATCAAAATGATCGAGAATCAAGTTGGAGGACTTACAAAGGTAATCGGGGAAATTACCCAGTCAGTCGGAGAAATTGCAAAGATATTATCCGAACGACCGCAAGGGCGTCTACCAAGCAACACTGAAATTAATCCTAAAGAGCAGATCCAAGCCATAATAGCTCAGGAGAATATAAGGGTAGATGAATCCGTCTCAACACAAGGAAACGAGGTAGAAAATGGTAAAGTTGAGGTAACACAAGACAAGCCAAAACCGATAATCAAAGCATACCAACCTCGCATACCTTATCCCGAAGCATTGAAGAGAGACGACACAGAGGAACAGTTCGGTAAGTTTCTTAAACTTTTAAAGAAATTACACATTAACTTACCACTCCTCGAAGCTCTTTCGCAGATGCCTGATTCCCGGAAATTCTTAAAGAAGCTTCTGTCAAACAAGCGGAAACTAGACGAAGATTCGCATGTGGAACTCAACGCAAAGTGCTCAGCAATCTTGCAAAATAAGCTACCATAGAAATTAAAAGATCCAGGAATTTTTACAATTCCATGTTTAATTGGTAGACTAACTGTTGATAATGCGTTAGCTGATTTAGGGGCAAGCATAAATGTCATGCCTTATAAATTGTTTAAACAATTAGGTCTAGGGAAACCCGAACAAACTAGGATGAGCATTCAATTAGCTGATAAAACTGTTAGAATTCATAGGGGTATTATCGAAGATGTTTTTGCAAAAATTGACAGATTCGTTTTCCCAGTAGATTTTGTTGTCTTAGACATAGATGAGGATAATTCGATCCCCCTAATTTTAGGAAGACCCTTTTTAGCCACTTCCAGGACTAAAATTGATGTTGATGCAGGAGAACTCATACTTTGTGTAGGTAATGAGACCGTCACCATCAAGGCTCTCGATTCGGCTAGAACATCAAGTAATCAAGGTGAGAACAAAAATTTTCCTAATAACCATGCGGTCAACCCTTCTTTTCAGGAAACACCACCAAAGAATACAACTGAACCCGATCCTGACCCCAACACCAATAAAGAAATAATTCGTAAAGATCGAGGAATTCAGATCGATGATCTAGACGAGTGGAAGACACACTTCAAGGAGAAATTAGGGATACACGACGAAGAACCAGAACCACACGAGGAAAAATTGAAAGAGCCCCCAGAAGAGCTTATAGGAACAACAAACCACTTCAAAATAGGGGACAAGGTACTGTTAGATCATGCAGATCTTCGAATATCTCCTCCTGACCCTAGCATAAACAAAGAAATATCTTTTAGGGTAACCAGTGTTTTCCCATCCGAAACAGTCGAGATGAGTAATCCTATTTTTGGTACTTTTACTATAAACGCATCTCAACTTAAATTTTTTCACGAGGATACAGATAATAATGTGAGGAAGGACTTCCAACTCCTCAAACCACCCTGAAGATGTGAACGAGAAGAGAGTCTAGCTTAAGACTATAAACGAGCGCTTCTTGGGAGGCAACCCGAGCACTAACATAACTTATTCTCACATTTTGCTTTGTTCTTTTCTTCTTTTCTTTCTGAATACGTAGTTATAAACTAACAAGGGGTGCAGAATTCCAGGACACACGGCCTTGCACACGGCCGTGGCCGTGGCCGTGTGTACCTCAAGAATCTTGGTACTAACAGGGTAGAACGATACAAGTAAGAATGACCTAATTTCTGGCAATCACAGACTCAACCACTCTCCCACGGGCACCAACGAAGTGACACGGTCGTGCTTGACGGCCGTGTGAGGCTACTGACTTGCCAACCACGGGCTGAACACGCCCATGCCATCTAACCGTGCTAATATACTGACTTGTCGAACACAGGCTAGACACGAGCGTGGGGAATCAACACGCCCTGGAGCACGGCCGTGTGAGGCGGCCGTGTGAATCGACACACCCTCAACCCACAGGCATGGGAGAACTGCCAGACCTGAAATTTTATTTAAACACCATACCCCTCTCCTTTCTCTTCGTAACCTACTTCTTTCTTCTTTCCTTTTTCCATTCTTTCCTCTCTTTTTTCCTTTTTCCTTTTCCTAATAAATCCTTAGACTCTTGAGCTACAACAAAATCATATCAATGGAAAAGAAGCGTAAGAGGCCAATCTCCTCAAAGGAGACCGATTCACATGAGTTCATGCCGGCAGCTTCATCCAAACAACAAGCCAAGGGTCTTTGAGACCAATTATCTATTCTTTTATTTTTCTCTTCTCCTTTATTTTCCTTATCTTTACTTCTCTTCTACTTAATTTAGCTTATTTTATTTTATTTTCTTAATTTTAGGTTCTAAAGGCTGCTTGGGAATCACGCCACCACCACCGCCATAACCTCAGCCTTAGAAATCACACCCAACAATAAGGACCTCTCAGTCCATTCATCTCTTCTTTTAATTTTAGTTTTCTTCTTAGTCTCCTTCTCTTTATCTTCCTTTTCCTTAATTTTATATTTAGTTTACTTTAATTATGTCTAAATGATCCCTGGCTAACTCTCTACGAGCCTCCCAACTTCTTCATCTTGCGCAGTACGTCATCCGCATTTGAGCCATCACCACCACCAAAGACACAATCTCTTCTCAAAGAATCATCCTAAAATTCGGAAGTTTTCACTTACCCCATATCTCGATGATTTTATTACAAGGTTAATATATATATCTTTGTACATTGAGGGCAATGTACATCTTAAGTGTGGGGGTGAACAACTGAATTTAGTCTTGTTCTTAAGTAATTTACTCATATTGCTAATTAGGATGAAATTTACGATGATTTATGACTTTTATTGATAGGTTTCATTAAGTCATTGATAATTGTGCATTGATAATTAAATTTGAAGAATACTAGAGAATCAAGCATGATAAGTCTAATTTTCGTAAATTAAAAATTTTCTAGGTTGTCACACTCGAGTTTAAATATTACCTTGAAGTTTGAAATTTACTGAGGTTGACATCAAAATACCCATATTTTTTGTGATTTTTTGAGCCTTATACAGCATAAATTCTTTTTCTTGCTCACTTTATTGATTATGAGTATGTCAACACTGATTTGTTATTCTAGAACTTGCATCGATTATACATGTCGAGACCACATCTTTTAATTTGAAACACAGATATGATAAAGGCACCTAGGATCTAACCCACTTACTCTATAAAAAGCCTACCTTCACAATTAACCCCTAGTGAACCCCTTTTAATCCTAACAACCCTATTTATTGACTTACCCATTAACCCAGAACCCCTTTGTTTTTGTTATCACCATTCATCTTGACTACCTTTATATCGAGATTCGATTTGATTAATAGCCTAACTATGTTTTCTATTTCAGTTATGTATTTATGATTTGTTCTTAAAAAAATTCAAAAGTTTATTCATTATTCAAGATCGCTTGTAATTAAACGAGCTTATACGCTTGAATCCCGTATATCGAAGAAGAAGCTCGTAGTGTTAGTATTATTAGTTTTCAATTGATGTAATTATTATTAGTTCATTAGTTCTTAGTTAGGTAATTTGTCAATTTAATCTCGATTCTAACCCTCTAATTCACCTTATTCCACACCTTAACCTAGCCCAAGTTACAACCCTAACAAAGACCTTTTGATTTGTGTTTCATCTCATATTTCATGGTGGAGATTTGATTTTCATGCAAGCCTATGGGATTAACTCTTCATGTTTGACTTTTGAGTGCCTAAATTCTGAACCTTAAACACTTTGAGTGATTTGAGTGAATCTTTTGTGAGGATGTCTATCCTTGTCGATTTCGAATTAAAAGGTAATTATTTAGATGAAGGGAGACGCCTAGGTTTTCGAGCTACAAAATCTATGACTTATACTGTTTGAATTTTTAGGACACTTTGAATTGAATTATCCAGGTATGAATTATATATGAATTATGATGAGACACTATCAATTGGAATTATGAATTGAGGAAAGTTCGTTTTAATTGTAAGTTGAGAATTTTGCTTGAGGACAAGCAAAAGCTTAAGTGTGGGGGTATTTGATAAACCGTAAAAGTAACATATTCTAAACCCATATTTAGTATGCTTTTGGATGATTTAAGCCCCAATTTATGTAAAAAGGTGCTCTTAATCCTTTCTTTTCATGTCTTCTACTCAGGAAAGCACCTGAGGACGAAAAGAACGAGAAACGGGCTTAAAATGGACCAAGTTGGGCCAAGCCATGAAATCGACACGGCCTGAACTCCACTCCACACGGCCGTGCCACCATTCTTACTAGAACACGGCCTTACCCACGACTTATACGGCCGTGCCTCATTTAACAGTGTCGAACACGGCCTGGCCACGATTTACACGAGCGTGTGCCATGGCCATGCCTCTGCTGTGGAGAAGAGTAATTTCATTCGGGAAAGGATACTTAGGGAGAAAGAAACGTATTTCAA
Source organism: Gossypium sturtianum (assembly GCA_025698515.1). NCBI lineage: Eukaryota > Viridiplantae > Streptophyta > Magnoliopsida > Malvales > Malvaceae > Gossypium > Gossypium sturtianum. The sequence goes on from CM046943.1 coordinate 144,017,072, forward strand.
AAGCCTATAAATACACCCTAGGTACCAGCTAAAAGGGGGGCAGAAAGCTAGGCTAAAAAGCCAAGCCGAAAAGGTCAGATTCGTGGGAATCACTCGAAGATAGCCAGTTGATCCATCTCAAGAAGCTAGAATTCTACTCAAGACGGAGGATCTCCTCTTCAATTCCTTCAGGGGGTTTTAAGGATTTCTTATGTTTTGTGTTATCTTTTCTCTTGAGATGTTTTCCTTTATTGTTATGAACTAAACCTTCGGATACCCGAAGGGAATGAAACCTATGATGAATCTTGTTATTTGATTTTTTGAATTATATGATAATAACTTAGTTTGTTTTTAATTGTGTGAACTTAATCCAAATCTAATGTGCTTAGGTGGAGGAGGAATAGACCCTGCCTAAGAGTAGATCCAACATAATTAAGCGGAGTTGATCGCACGCCTAGAGATAGGGTGACGAGATTTTACCGGATTAGGGTGAAACCTAATATGGGAGTCCATAGATCGATTTACTGCTATTCTAGGGGGTTATTATAAGTGAATGAGAGTTCCACTAATTAACCTAGGGTTAGATGTTATTCGCCTCGAGAGAGGGTTTAATATACTTTAGAGAGTCTCACGGATCAAACTAAGTAAATAAATCATATGGTTCAAGGTTAAATAACAAGTGAAGTCTAGGTGGATTTTTCCTAAGGGTATCGCTTGAGTCAACTGAGTTTTTCCAAAAGTTATTTCCCAAATTCATTCTTTTTGTTTTTGCGTTTTAGCTTAGTAAGTAGATTAATTTTAGTTTAAACAACCATCACTTTATAGTAAGGCTAAATAATAAAAAGACGGTAAGTATTAGTACTTTTAGTTCCTTTGGGTTCGATAATCCAGTCTTGCCTAAACTATACTACTGTTCGATAGGTGCACTTGCCTTTAATCATTGTCAAAGTTGGTTTTGATTCGATCATTCTTTTATAAATTTTAAAACTCTGATTTACAGCGATCAATTAATCCAAAGGAGCAAATCCAAGCCATAACAGCTCAAGAAAGTGAAGGATTAGACGAACCCAGTCCAATACAAGGAAACGAGGTAGAAAAAGGTAAAGTTGAGGTAACACAAGAAAAACCAAAACTGGTAATCAAGGAGTACCAACCTCGCATACCATATCCCGAAGCGTTAACGACAGACGACACAGAGGAACAGTTCGGTAAGTTTCTTAAACTTTTAAAGTACATATTAACTTACCGCTACTTGAAGCTCTTTCACAGATGCCAGATTCGAGGAAATTTTTAAAACATCTCTTGACAAACAAATGCAAGTTAGACGAGGATCCACATGTGGAATTAAACGCAGATGCTCAAAGAATGTTACGTAATAGACTACCACAAAAGCTAAAAGATCCAGGGAGTTTTACAATTCCATGTTTAATTGGTAGACTAACTGTTGATAATGTGTTAGCTGATTTAGGGGCAAGCATAAATGTCATGCCTTATAAATTGTTTAAACAATTAGGTCTAGGGAAACCCAAACAAACTAGGATGAGCATTCAATTAACTCGATAAAATCTGTTAGAATTCCTAGGGTATTATCGAAGATGTTCTTGTAAAAATTGACAAATTCGTTTTCCAAGAGATTTTGTTGTCTTAGACATGGATGAGGATAATTCGATTCCCTTAATTTTAGGAAGACCCTTTTTAGAAACTGCCAGGACTAAAATTGATATTGATGCAGGAGAACTCATACTTCGTCTAGGTAATGAGACGGTCACCCTCAAGGCTCTCGACTCAGCCAGAACATCGAGTAATCAAGGTGAGAACGTAAATTCTACTGATAACCATTCGATTAACCCTTATTTTTAGGAAGTACCACAAAAGAATACAACTGAACCCGATCCTAAACCCCATGCCAACAAGGAAGTAGTTCATGAAGATCGAAGGATTTAGATCGATGATCTAGACGAGTGGAAGACACACTTTAAGGAAAAATTAGGGATACACGACAAAGATCTGGAACCACACAAGGTAAAACCGAAGGAGCCCCAAGAAGAGCTCATAGGAACAAAAAACCACTTCAAAATAGGAGACCAGGTACTGTTAGATAAGGCAGATCCTCGAATATCTCCTCTGGACCCTAACACAAACAAATAAATAACTTTTAGGGTAATCAGTGTTTTCCCATACGGAACAGTCGAGGTAAGTAATCCTATATTTGGTACTTTTACTATAAACGCATCTCGACTTAAACTTTTTCACGAGGATAAAACTGATAGCATGAGGAAGGACTTCCAACTTCTCAAACCACCCTGATGATGTAAACGAGAGGAAAGTCTAGGTTAAGACTATAAACGAGCGCTTCTCGGGAGGCAACCTGAGCACTAACCCTATTAACTTTTACATTTTTATTTTTTCTTATTTATTCTATTTTATCCTTTCTTTATAGTATCTAGCTTTAAACTAACCAAAAGTGCAGATTTCCAGGCCACACGGCCTAGCACACGGCCGTGGCCGTGGCCGTGTGGATGCCCCGGATCGCCGTACTAACATGGCAGAGGTGGTACGAGTCAGAGAGAATCAAATCTTCGAAGTCACGGACTCCAACCACCACCCCACGAGCATCGACAGAAAGCCACGACCGTGCGACGCGACCGTGGACGACACTGACTTATCACCAACGGGCGTTGCAATCTGTAAAATGGGTGTGGGTGAACCAACACGCCTAGACACACGACCGTGCGAGGCGGCCGTGTGAATCGACACGACTAAGGCGCACGGGCATGGGGTTGTACCAGGTTTAAAAATCTATTTATCCCCCCTCCCTTCCCTCTTCTCCTACTAACTTTCAAGCTTCAACTTTTCATTTTTTTCCTACTCTTTTTCCATATACCCTTGAGCTACACCAAAACAATGCCAAAGAAGCGGAAGAAGCCAAGCACAGTCTCCCTCATGGAGACCGATCTACATAAGTTCATGCCGGCCACTTCAATCACTCGATGAGCCAAGGATATTTGAGGCCATTTAGTTTTTATTTTGTTTTTGTCTTTTGCTTCAATTTCCTTATCTTTACTTCTCTTCTGCTTAATTTAACTTATTTTAATTTAGTTTCTTGATTTTAGGTTTTAAAGGCTGCTAGGGAATCACACCACGACCACCACCATATCCCCAGCCTTAGAAATCACACCCAACAATAAGGACTCTACGGTCCATCCATCTTTTCTTTCAATTTTATTTCAATTTTTACTTTTCTTCACTTTAGCTTGCTTTTCTTTAATTATTTAATTAGTATAGTTTTAATTATTATTATTATATCCTGGCTAATCCTCCACGAGCTACCCAATTTATTCATCTAGCGCAGGATCATCATCCAGACCGACCCCTCCAACGTATTTTCCACATCCTCCAAAGATTTCATCCATAATTCAGGAAGTTTCACTTCTCCCCATATCTTATGATTTTAGTATTATTGTGTTATTATCTGACTTTGTACATTGAGGGCAATGTACATCTTAAGTGTGTGGGGGTGTAACATCCGAGATTTAGGGGCTCTGCATCTATTTTGTTTTTGTGTGTTTGGTATACTTTGTGTGCTGTTTGAGAGTGTTTGGGGTCTCTGGGAAGGCCCGGGGTTAAGTAAGAACCTTGGCCAAAATTTTAATTTTGGCCACTTTAGGAGGGGAGCTGATTGGGGCAGGACTTAAGGTTCATTGCTTGTGTTTGATGACATAAGAATTAAAGTGGTAAGGTGGCAAAGAGGCGCCACTTAAGAGGCAGGGAAGTGACGCCACAAGAGAGCAGAGAGGGAGAAGGTTCAAGTCGCATGGTGCTAATTTTGGAATTCTTTTTGGCGTCAAGGGGAGCAGAGGTAGAGTTCGGTTAGGATACTTCCAAAGGGGAGAGTTGATTAAGTCAAATAATTCAAATATGTGGCTGAGAGAAGCAAGAGGAGTTTGAATCATTCAAACTTTTTCAAATGAGTGATCAGGAGTGGATTAAGGAGAAAAGTAAAGGATTAGTATGTGGTGAAGGTAGTGGCCGAATTTTGAATGCTTGGGGGGGAGTGTAGGAATCGGTTCTAGCTTGTTTAGGGTATGCCGAATGTCAATTATGGTCATAGGCATTTCAGGTTCATGATGCATTTTTACTGGGGTTTGGAGGTGCCGAATTTTTGGAGGTGTCTAGTAGCCAAGTTTGAAAGCTCTTTTCCCTTTCGGCATTTGGTGTTCTTTTTGTCAACTTTTGAATCTTTTCTTTGTTTAGCCGAAACTTCTATCATTCTCTCTACTTCTCATTTCTTTCCTCTCATTTGCATTACCTAAAGCCGAAACCTGATTCTTATTTTCTTCTTCTTGACCGAATCCTCCATTACTCCCATTCATCTCTTTGATTTCATCTTGCTTTAGCCAAATCTCTTAAGCCTCTCTTCTTGTCCTTCATTTGCCAAAACATACCCTCACCTTCTCTCAGGTTTTCCCAAAGCCGAAGCATCCATTGTTCTTATTCTTTCTATATTTCTTCTTGGCCGAATCTTCCTTCAGTGCTCACCTTCATCTTTCGTTCTTTGTTTAGAGGATTGCCATCACTCTGTTCCACAACTTTGTCAATCGGAATCACTTTGATTGTGGTAGGTATTTCCTTTTCGTTTCAAATCTCTTTTCTCTCTTTTTGGATGCCGAAGGCATTAATCTTGTCTTATGATTCTTGACCAATTGAAGGAGGGGCTTTGTCTTCACGTTCTTTTGGCATCTGATCTGTGATTGAAGGGTGTTAAGGGACATTCAATTTTAGTCGACTGAGGTATTCAATCGGTGCCTAAATCCAAGTCTTTTAATCTTCAGGATTTGTCGATATAGGCAAGGGATCTGTACGTTTTAAGCATATATTCTTATTTGGTTCTGTTCAATGCTTTAATCCGGTCTATTGACTAAGATCTTTTTCATGGACTCAAACGCTAGCCAAGCAAAGGAAGGGGTTGGACCCGTAGTCCCAGCCCCTAAGTTTAAGAAGCGCACGGTGTCTGCTGTTCGAGATTGGCCACCGGGTTGTGGACCGGTTTCAGAGTAGAGTAGTAGGCAGATAGCAGTCATTTTTGCTATCGATAGTGTCGACGTAGAGAGTATTATTTTGCATGTTATCAGGTGTGTAAAACCTCGTACACTTCATTTTAATTGTAATATTAATTGTATGAGCTGAAATGCCAAAAAAGGTTGTGTAGACAGTCGTAATACCCTTATGGGTAAGGCTAGGGATGCCAGGTACGTGACTATATCGTTTTCTTTGTGTGTAAGGATGTAAGTGGTAATATTTTACTGTGTTGATAGCATGTTGCATGCATTATGACATGTGTGTTAGGCATGGGATATGGATATGATATAAAGGGGAAGTGCCTGATTATTTTGGTCACATAGTGATCGGTGGCTAAGCCACGTTATATTATTTTTGTCACAAAGTGATCGGTGGCTAAGCCACGTTATATTATTTTGGTCACATAGTGATCGGTGGCTAAGCCACGCTATACTATCTTTGGTCACATAGTGATCGGTGGCTAAGCCACGTATGAGGCGTGTAGCGGATGGAGGGTTGATTGTAGAAATCCCCACGGTGTGATGGCTGGTACTGGTGGCGTGTAGAGGATGGAACCTAGGTTGGGCTGGGCCATATTGCATTTTGTTCTTCTGTATGCCATCTTGAGTGGGCTAAGGCCCAATATACGGTTGTGGGCCATGGGTCTTTTATGTGTTGTAGGGGATTTACACACTGAGTCTCGGTGACTCACCTTTTGCTTAACCTTTCAGGTAATTAGTAGATCGTGGATGTGGGAGCCGAGGCGGACTCGTGGAGGCCATAAAGTCTTTTCTTCTCGTAAAGTGAATCTTGCTATATTTTATTTTAATTGGGAATTTCTATTATGTCATAAGGCCTTTCTAAGTTGATATTTGGTTTTTCTTTTATTTTACTATTAATTATCGTTTATTTAAAATTTGACACTATGAGAACTTAAACACGAAAGTGAAGATGGGGTTTCCAAAATACGAGTAACACAAAGCAAACCTTTTCTCTAAACATCACCAAGCATAAAGAATATTCGATTAACACAAATTGAAATTTTTCCCAAACTAACAAATCACTGTTTTCAGGACGTCGCTTTAAATGAAAAGTTTCCAAATCTGCAGTTTTTCCAAAATTCAAACAAATTCATTTTTACCTCACCCTGTGACATACCAGATCTGGTCATAACGTTTGGGCGGGTTTGGGGTGTTACAATTTTGGTATCAGAGCCTGGTTGCAAAACTTGGGCTGTGAAATGGGTTCAACAGTGTTTTATAAAGTCGATTTAAATGTTACTTGGAGGAAATGTTTTGATTGGGAATATGGCATCCGAGTCTACCGGCACTCGATCCACGCAGGTAAGTATTCTAATTATTGGTGATGTATGTATGGAATGATTATTTGCATGAATGAATATGTTTGCTAGCACTAGGAGATCCAAACTTTAGAGACTGAAACCTTTTGGTCGAGTTATGATTTGCGAGAATTACTCTCTAGAGCTACTTCTTATAAGACTGCTCGGTAGTAAACAAGTGAAAGAAATACTAATTCATAAAACTTTTAATCAGATTAAGTCATACTGCAATCCATGAGTGCTAGGGGACGTGGACGTACTGTGCGCGGCCATGGTAGAGGCCGAGGTGTTGGGTCTGAACCCACGGAATCAGGACATGGGTCAGGAGATGAGATGCCGTGCCACCCACCTGCGGAGCGATTTTCGAGATCAAACGGGTGGAGATGATGCGTTGTCTCAGACAATGTTGCGAGTTTTGGAAAGGGTTGCTGGAGCGAGCACAGGGTCAGGGGCTCGAAAATATGTGTCTGAACAATTTCGAGCCAATGGAGCAGAAATGTTTAGGGGTGTATCTAGTGTAGCTCCGAATGTAGCTGAGTATTGGCTAGAGGCAGTAGAACGTATTATGGATGATCTTGATTTTACGGTGGAAGAGAAGTTGAAAGGGGTTGTGTCTCTTCTGCGGGATGAGGCGTACCAATGGTGGCTGACGGTCAGGGATGGTGCAATGGTCGATCAGATTTCACGATATTTCTTCAAATTGGCATTTCAAGGAAAGTACATTGGATCGAGTTATGTGGATGCGCAGCGTAGGGCATTTTTAAATTTGGTTCAGGGAAATAAATCGGTGGCTGAGTATGAGGCAAAATTCTTACGTCTAAGTTATTATGCTCGGGGTATTGTTGCTACAGACCATGAGCGCTGTGTTCAATTTGAGGATGGTCCGAGGGATGATTTGCGAGTGCTGATAGCTCCACAACGAGAAAGAGAATTTACTGTTTTAGTGGAAAAGGCTAAGATAGCTGAGGAAGTGAAGCGGTCTGAAAAGCAGAATCAGGATAGAGATAGAGGTAGAGATAAAAGGAATTTTAGACCGTCGGGGTCAGTTGGGCGTTTCTAGAAAAGACCTAGGTTGGATGGGCCAAGTCGGGTTGTGAGATCTGTTGTTGATAGTCAGCCTCAGAGGTGTGCTCGATGTGGTAAATTTCATTTGGGCGAGTGTTGGGCGGGTAATGTAAGATGTTTCGGTGTGGGTCTCACGATCATCGGTTTAGAGACTGTCCCACGGGCAGCGGCGCGGCCGTAAGTCGGGGTTATGCTCACCGGTAGGGTAGAGGTGGTCAGCAACCGCAGAGAGGGCGTGGTCCAGCCATAGGAGGTAATGGTTTCGGTTGGGGCCGTGGAACACCAGGCAGAGGTGTAGGGAGCACTGATGCAAGACAGCCGGGGTTAGTCTATGCAGCTAGACGCCGAGAGGAGGGTGATGCATCGGATGTCATAACCAGTACGTTCTTAATTTTTGGATTGCCTTTTACTGCATTGATTGATATTGGGTCGACACATTCCTATGTTGCTAGTGTGGTATCTGGAAATTTAAGCATAGACTCTGAGATTGCTTCTAGAGAGATGACTGTACTTAGCCCATTAGGACAATCTGTAGTGGTGAACAAACTCTTTAGGGATGTGCCTCTAGAAGTTCAGGGGATAGTTTTCCCGACTGATCTGATGGAACTGCTGTTTGGGGAGTCCGATTTGATCTTAGGCATGGACTGGTTGGAAAGATATCGTGCAAACTTGGATTGTGCTGCTAGGCGCATGGTGTTAAGGACTCCTGAGGATGACGAAGTTTTGGTGATAGGTGAGAGGAGAGACTACTTGTCCAATGTAGTGTCTGCTCTTAAGGCAGAAAGAATGGTGAGAAAAGGGTGCATGGCTTTTTTAACTTTTGTCAGTGCCTTGGATGCAAAGGAAGTGACCGTGGATGGGGTTAGAATAGTAAAGGAATTTGTGGATGTTTTTCCAGAAGAGCTTCCGGGATTACCTCCAGAACGCGAGGTGGAGTTTGGTATTGAGCTTCTTCCGGGAACGGTGCCTGTGTCAATTGCACCATATAGGATGGCGCCAAAGGAGTTGGTGGAATTGAAAGCCCAGATTCAGGAACTGCTAGATCGGGTTTTATCCGACCGAGTGTGTCACCTTGGGGAGCGCTGGTACTATTTGTTAAGAAGAAGGATGGATCGATGCGTATGTGCATTGACTATCGCCAGTTGAACAAGTTGACCATCAAGAATAAGTACCCACTGCCGAGGATTGATGATTTGTTCGATCAACTTAAGAGAGCTTCAGTCTTCTCGAAAATAGATTTGAGGTCAGGATATCATCAGCTTAGAGTCAAGGAGGCGGATATTCATAAGACAGTATTTCGTACTCGCTATGGCCACTACGAATTTCTGGTGATGCCGTTCGGGTTGACCAATGCACCAGCGGCGTTTATGGACATGATGAGCCGAGTATTTCAACCTTACCTGGACCGGTTTGTTGTGGTATTTATAGACGATATCCTGATTTATTCAAAGTCAGAGGAGGAGCATGATTCGCATCTTCGAGTGGTTTTGCAAATCCTGAGAGAGGAACAGTTGTACGCCAAATTCAGTAAGTGTGAATTTTAGCTACGGGAAGTTACCTTTTTGGGTCACGTGGTGTCAGCTGAGGGGATTAGGGTTGATCCTCGGAAGATTGAAGCTGTGTTGGATTGGAAGCCACCTAAGTCTGTGGCAGAGATCCGGAGTTTTCTTGGTCTGGCAGGGCATTATAGAAGGTTTGTTGAGGGGTTCTCGTTGATTGCAACGCCACTAACCAAGTTGTTGCGGAAAGGGGTTCCGTTTGTCTGGTCTGATAAGTAGCAAGAGAGTTTTGAAAGGCTGAAAAGGATTTTGACGGAGGCTCCGGTATTGATACAACCTGAGGCTGGGAAAGAGTTTGTTGTTTATTGCGATGCGTCACACACAGGTTTGGGATGTGTGTTGATGCAAGAAGGGAAGGTGGTAGCATATGCGTCTCGGCAGTTAAGACCGCATGAGGTGAATTATCCCACACATGATTTGGAATTGGCAGCAGTAGTGTTTGCCTTGAAGATCTGGAGACATTATCTGTATGGGGAGAAGTCCGTCATTTATACAGATCACAAGAGCCTAAAATACCTTCTCACCCAGAAGGAGTTGAATTTAGGGCAGAGGAGGTGGATCGAATTGTTAAAGAATTATGATTGCTCGATCGAATACCACCCGGGTAAAGCTAACGTGGTCGCAGATGCTTTAAGTCGTAGGGTGATCTCTGACTTGAGAGCAATGTTTGCTCACCTCAGTTTATGCGAGGATGGAAGTCTAATAGCTGAGCTTCAAGTGAAACCTTCTTGGGTCAGTCAGATTAAAGAGAAGTAGGGGGCTGATGAGTTGTTAAAGTCGAAGTTGCAGTTAGGAACAGATGGTGAGACAGCGGATTTCAGTATGAATAATGATGGGGTATTATGTTTTCGGGGAAAGACTTGCATGCCAAGGGATCCTGAGTTGAGGCGTAAGATTTTGCAGGAAGCGCATAGCAGCCCATACGCTATGCATCCTAGAGGAAGTAAGATGTATCGGGATTTGCGAGAATAGTTTTGGTGGCCAGGTCTGAAGCGAGAGGTAACCAAATTTGTGAGTAAGTGCTTGACATGTCAACAGGTGAAAGCGGAACATCAGTTGCCTTCGGGGTTATTGAAGCCGGTGAAGATTCCACAGTGGAAGTGGGAGAGGATCATAATGGACTTTGTTAGTGGGCTACCTCTCACGCCTACTAAGAAGAATTCGGTATGGGTAATTGTTGATCGTTTGACAAAGTCTGCCCATTTCATACCGGTTCGTGTCGACTACTCTCTTCAGAAGTTAGCTAAGCTGTATGTAGCAGAGATTGTGAGGTTGCATGGGGTACCAGTGTCAATTATATCAGACAGAGACCCTAGGTTTACGTCAAGGTTCTGGAAGGTGTTGCATCAAGCGTTGGGTACAAGGTTAGATTTCAGTACAGCGTTCCATCCTCAGTCTGATGGTCAGTCTGAGAGGGTAATTCAGATCTTAGAAGATATGTTGAGAGGCTGCGTCATAGACTTCAGGGGTAGTTGGGAAGAGTTTCTACCGTTGGCGGAATTTGCTTACAACAACAGCTACCAATCTAGTATTTAGATGGCGCCCTATGAAGCGTTATACGGGCAAAGGTGTCGTACTCCTACCTATTGGACAGAATTGGGTGAACGCCAGATTTTGGGTCCAGAATTGGTTGCTGAGACGGAGGAGAAGGTTAAGCTAATTAGGGCTCGATTGAAAGAAGCGTCTGATAGGCAGAAGTCTTATGCAGACCTGAAGCGAAAAGAAATAGAGTTTGCAGTGGGTGATCGGGTTTTCTTGAAAGTTTCACCTTGGAAGAAGGTGATGAGGTTTGGACGAAAGGGCAAGCTAAGTCCTAGGTTCAATGGGCCTTATCGGATTTTGAAACGTGTGGGACCAGGTGGCGTATCAACCTGGAGTTACCTTGAACTGAAAGCAGATGCATGATGTATTCCACGTTTCAATGCTGAGACGCTACCGTTCGGATCTGCCTCACTTCGTGCCAGTGGAGGAAATTGAGGTAAGACCAGACTTGTCCTACGAGGATGAACCAATTCAGATCTTGGAATGAGACGTCAAGGTGCTAAGAAGAAAATCGGTTTCGTTAGTTAAAGTCTTATGGCGAAATCATGGAATGGAAGAGGCGACATGGGAGACAGAGGATACGATGCGTCAGCAGTACCCGCATCTCTTTTGACCAGGTAATTTCGAGGCTGAAATTTATTTAAGGAGGGTAGAACTGTAACATTCGGGATTTAAGGGCTCTGCATCTATTTTGTTTATGTGTGTTTGGTATACTTTGTGTGCTGTTTGAAAGTGTTTGGGGTCTCTGGAAAGGCCCGGGGTTAAGTCAGAACCTTGGCCAAAATTTTAATTTTGGGCACTTTAGGAGGAGGCCGATCAAGGCGGGACTTAAGGTTCATTGCTTCTGTTTGATGACACAAGAATTAAAGTGGTAAGGTGGCAAAGAGGCGCCACTTAAGAGGCAAGGAAGTGACGCCACAAGGGAGCAGGTTCAAGTCGCATGGTGCTAATTTTGGAATTCTTTTTGGTGTCAAGGGGAGCAGAGGTAGAGTTTGGCTAGGATACTTCCAGAGGGGAGAGTTGATTGACTCAAATAATTCAAATATGTGGCTGAGAGAAGAAAGAGGAGTTTGAATCATTCAAACTTTTTCGAATGAGTGATCAGGAGTGGATTAAGGAGAAAAGTAAGGGATTAGCATGTGGTGAAGGTAGTGGCCAAATTTTGAATGCTTGGGGGAGTGTAGGAATCGGTTTTAGCTTGTTTAGGGTGTGCCAAATGTCAATTATGGTCATAGGCATTTTAGTTCGCAGAAGTGCATTTTCGGCTGGGGTTTGGAGGTGCCAAATTTTTGGAGGTGTCTAGTAGCCAAGTTTGAAAGCTCTTTTCCCTTTCGGCATTTGGTGTTCTTTTCTTTGTCAACTTTTGAATCTTTTCTTTGTTTAGCTGAAACTCCTATCATTCTCTCTACTTCTCATTTCTTTCCTCTCATTTGCATTACCTAAAGCCGAAACCTGATTCTTCTTTTCTTCTTCTTGACTGAATCCTCCATTACTCCCATTCATCTCTTTGATTTCATCTTGCTTTAGCCAAATTTCTTAAGCCTCTCTTCTTGTCCTTCATTTGCCGAAACATACCCTCACCTTCTCTCAGGTTTTCCCAAAGTCGAAGCATCCATTGTTCTTATTCTTTCTATATTTCTTCTTGGCCGAATCTTTCTTGAGTGCTCACCTTCATCTTTCATTCTTTGTTTAGAGGATTACCGTCACTCTGTTCCACAACTTTGTCAATCGGGATCTCTTTGATTGTGGTAGGTATTTCCTTTTCGTTTCAAATCTCTTTTCTCTCCTTTTGGTTGCCGAAGGCATTAATCTTGTCTTATGATTCTTGACCGATTGAAGGAGGGGCTTTGTCTTCGCGTTCTTTCGGCATCTGATCTGTGATTGAAGGTTGTTAAGGGACATTCGGTTTTAGTCGACTGAGGTATTCAATCGGTGCCTAAATCCAAGTCTTTTAATCTTCGGGATTTGTCGATCTAGGTAAGGGATCTGTACGTTTTAAGCATATATTCTTATTTGGTTCTATTCAATGCTTTAATCCGGTCTATTGACCAAGATCTTTTTCATGGACTCAAACGCTAGCCAAGCAAAGGAAGGGGTTGGACCCGTAGTCCCAGCCCCTAAGTTCAAGAAGCGCACGGTGTCTGCTGTTCGAGATTGGCCACCGGGTTGTGGACCAGCTTCAGAGCGGAGTAGTAGGCAGATAACAGTCGTTTCTGCTATCGATAGTGTCGACGTAGAGAGTATTATTTTGCGTGTTATCAGGTGTGTAAAACCTCGTACACTTCATTTTAATTGTAATATTAATTGTATGAGCTGAAAAGCCGGAAAAGGCTGTGTAGACAGTCGTAATACCCTTGTGGGTAAGGCTAGGGATGCCAGGTACGTGACTATATCGTTTTCCTTGTGTGTAAGGATGTATGTGGTAATATTTTACTGTGTTGACAGCATGTTGCATGCATTATGACATGTGTGTTAAGCATGGGATATGGATATGATATAAATGGGAAGTGCCTGATTATTTTGGTCACATAGTGATCGGTGGCTAAGCCACGTTATATTATTTTGGTCATATAGTGATCGGTGGCTAAGCCACGTTATATTATTTTGGTCACATAGTGATCGGTGGCTAAGCCACGTTATATTATTTTGGTCACATAGTGATCGGTGGCTAACCCACGCTATACTATCTTTGGTCACATAGTGATCGGTGGCTAAGCCACGTGATGAGGCGTGTAGCGGATGGAGGGTTGATTGTAGAAATCCCACGGTGTGATGGCTGATGCGGGTGGCGTGTAGAGGATGGAACCTAGGTTGGGCTGGGACATATTGCATTCTGTTCTTACAGATGCCATCTTGAGTGGGCTAAGGCCCAATATGCGGTTGTGGGCCATGGGCCGTTTATGTGTTGTAGGGGATTTACACACCGAGTCTCGGTGACTCACCTTTTGCTTAACCTTTCGTGTCATCGTAGATCATGGATGTGGGCCGAGGCGGACTCGTGGAGGCCATAAAGTCTTTTCTTCTCGTAAAGTGAATCTTGCTATATTTTATTTTAATTGGGGATTTCTGTTATGTAATAAGGCCTTTCTAAGTTGATATTTGGTTTTTCTTTTATTTTACTATTAATTATCGTTTATTTAAAATTTGACACTATGAGAACTTAAACACGAAAATGAAGATGGGGTTTTCAAAATACGAGTAACACAAAGCAAACGTTTTCTCTAAACATCACCAAGCATAAAGAATATTCAATTAACACAAATTGAAATTTTCCCCGAACTAACAAATCACTGTTTTCAGGACGTCGCTTTAAACGAAAAGTTTCCAAATCTACGGTTTTTCCTAAATTCAAACAAATTCATTTTTACCTCACCCTGTGACATACCAGATCTGGTCATAACGTTTGGGTCGGGTTTGGGGTGTTACAGGGGGTGAACAACTTAAAAAGGTGCCTAACTTTTTTCATTATTCTCAAATTCCTGAAATTAGGTGCCAAACATTTTGCATTATTCTCAAATCCCTGAATTATATCTTGTCTTTAAGTAATTTCCTCATATTACTAATTAGGATGAAATTGCTGATGATTTATGATTTTTATTGATATGTTTTAGATTAAGTCATTGATAATTGTGCATTGATAATTAAATTTTAAGATACTAAAGAATCAAGCATGATAAGTCCATTTTTTTCAATTAAAATTTGCTAGGTTGTTGAACTGAATTTAAATATTACTTTGAAGTTTGAAATTTACGAGGTTGATGTCAAAAATACCCATAATTTTTGTGAGTTTTTGAGCCTTATAAAGCATATATTCTTTTTCATGCTCACTTTATTGATTATGAGTATGTCAACATTGATTTGTTATTCTAGAACTTGCCTCGTTTATACATATCGAGACCACACCTATGATTTGATATACAGAGATGATGAAGGCACCTAGGATCTAACCCACTTACTCCACTAAAAGCCTACCTTCATAATTAACCCCTAGTAAACCCCTTTTAATCCTAACAACCCTTTTTATTGACTCACCCGCTAATATTAACCCAAAACCCTTTTTATTTGTTATCACCATCCTTTTTAACTACCCTTATATCGAGATTTGATTTGATTAACTGCCTAACTATGATCTTCATTACAGTAAGTTTTTCTTTATTATGTAATTATGTTCTTAAAAAAAATATTCAGTATTAGTACGATGAAAGGTGAGCTTGTACAGTTAAAGTCTATTTATTGAAGAAGAAGCTCATATTATTAGTTTAAAGTTTCAATGAAACACCCCAAACCCGGCCCACGAGCCTTGACCGGACCTGGTATGTTCCTTGAGTAAAACAGTTAAAAACTTGTTTGTTTCTTTGGAAAACTTTGGGTGATTTAGGAGAAAAATTTGGATTGGTTTCAAATTGAAAACATCGTTATTCTCGAAGATTAGGCTTTATTAAGACTTTATTGTTATATTTCAAAACCATAAGTTAAAGGAAAAAGTCGAGTTTTTAGAGTTTACTATTTAAATTGAAAATCATTTGTGTTAGGTGTTAAAACATTTAAAGATTTATTTTTAAGAAAAGTTGCTTAAACTTTAAATTGATAAAAATTGTATCATAATAAAATAAATAAAAATGCATGCATAATCAGTTTATAGCTATGGCCTTATTACATTAAAACAAAACCCGACTAAATCCAAAATACTTAGAAATAAAAAGTCCAAAATTAAAATAAAGTCTGAGTTGAACATGGGCATTTGGGTAATTTTGTAAACCGGATTTTCTTTTTTTTAAAAAAAAAATCTAGAATAGCTTTTACAAATCAAAGGGGTAATTTGGTGATTTTGAAACTAAGGTTTTATAAAACAGTATGGCTAGTCCCATTCGGGTTTTAATTATTGAGTTTAGCCCATGAATAAGTCCTCTTGGTTAGGGTGAACCGTCACTACGCACTAGGTAGGATTCGAGCGAAGAGGAGGTGAGTCACTAGGGATCGCTTAAATACCAGGCTCTTCCTGAATCCAATCCTAGACATGCACACAATGGTTGCCACACCCTAACTCGGCGACTTAGTCACAGGTTTGTTTAGTTAGGCCTTAAATTTTATGTAGTTCTTGTGTTGGGGTAAACTAATCCTAGGGTTCCATAACTTAATATACTAATCTATGTTCCCGTTATACCCATATACAAATCATACATTAATTCACACAATGGATAGGGGTACTTACCTGGTGGACTTCGGGCCGGAGACTTAGGTGCCATGCCAGAAAAACTTGCTCATTTCACAAAAATTTTCACAAAACTTATTTGGGCTCGATTCTGAAAACGTTATGGGCTTTAAACCCAAGGCCGGGAGTTTAAAACTTGGCTCTGATACCAAACTGAAACACCCCAAACCCGGCCCACGAGCCTTGACCGAATCTGGTATGTTCCTTGAGTAAAACGGTTAAAAACTTGTTTGTTTCTTTGGAAAACTTTGGGTGATTTAGGAGAAAAATTTGGATTGGGTTCAAATTGAAAACATCGTTATTCTCGAAGATTAGGCTTTATTAAGACTTTATTGTTATATTTCAAAACCATAAGTTAAAGAAAAAGTCGAGTTTTTAAGAGTTTACTATTTAAATTGAAAATCATTTGTGTTAGGTGTTAAAACATTTAAAGATTTATTTTTAAGAAAAGTTGCTTAAACTTTAAATTGATAAAAATTGTATCATAATAAAATAAATAAAAATGCATGCATAATCGCTTATAGCTATGGCCTTATTACATTAAAACAAAACCCGAATAAATCCAAAATACTTAGAAATAAAAAGTCCAAAATTAAAATAAAGTCTGAGTTGAACATGGCCACCACTAAGCTCCTGCCGACTCGGTCCGTTACTGAGTGTCACCTGAAAAATATCCCACAACGGGGTGAGTCAAACAGACTCAGTGTGTATAACCAACACTAAGCCCCAACGATTCAGGCATATCATATCATATCATACGTATATATAACAGATAGAAATAATGATGCAAACCCGAACCCATACCTAGATAACCATCCGCTACACATCACCCGTACCAACCATCACACCGTGGGGATTACTAAATCGACCCTCCATCCGCTACACATCATCGAAGCGATCGCTGCATTTACTTGCTCATCGCCTCTTATAAATTGTGGCATAGCCACGGATAATGTGACAGAGTCACGAGATAACAATTTGTGACATAAGTCACCACATTCAGATAATGTGACATAAGTCACCAGATATTGTGGTAAAAACTACCAGATCACTTCCCCTTCTCATATTCACCCATATGCCCCATGCGTCATACAATCATGCATACATCATGCCATTTTCCTTATTCCATATTCATAACACTTTCACATATGTGCCATATTCCAAATGTTCATAACATTTATTAACATAATATTAAAGGTTACGTGCACTGAATACTGTACCATTGTATGGTACCTTTGGCCACATTTCCATATTATTAACAACACATACATAACATTAGTACCATAAATCTATCGGGAATTAGCGTAGGGTTACACACCTGGTTACTAACGCTTTCACTGAAATCCCGAAACTCCCGATCTAATGCTCTAGACCCCTAGTTCCTACATTCGGCCAAACACTATATCATTTGACTGGTTAGTTTTCGGCTTTTGAACGAATAAGGAACATATCCGAATCACTAGAACCCTTACCTTGCGGATCTAAATCCCGAAATTAATCCTTGCTCCTGGTGATGTCGAAATACCTATAGGCTCATGTTAGATCCGCTTTTCAACCACTTAATGAACTTAATAAATGGCCTTTGGGCTAACATCATCCTTGCTTACCTTAGATCTAGAAATCCCGAAGATCTCCTCTAGAAGTCGGCTACTCCAAAAACCCCGAAAGATCCTTCAAGGTTTCGGCTAGAAACAATAATGGGATTAGTGCCTTGATTTTCGACAGTTAGAGAAAGAAAAGAACAAGAGTTCGACTAGAGAGATCCTTACCAATAAGATGACTAGGACGCAATTGATCACTGCCTTCAAGAAATCGGCAAGAGAGCTTGTAGCAGAAATCGATTCAAAGAGTGGCAATGAAGTGAACTTTCGGCTTTGAACAATCGGCTAGGGGTTACCTTGAGTGTTCGGCTTTTGATGATCACTTAGAGAGATTCGGCTTCAACAAGGGAAAGAAAAGAAAGAATATGAGGCTTATGGAGAATCAACAATGATGGGATTTGAGAGAGGAATATTCGGCTTGGTCAATTGAAGAGGAAGGGAAGAAGAAACAAAGAGAGCAAATTGAATTCCTAAGGACTTTTCGGCACAAAAGAGAGAGATGAGAAGAGAAGAAATTTCGGCACATAACCTCCCTTGTATGACCGATTGCCTCACTTACTTCCCCCTCCTGAATTCGACTAGCATTCAAACACTAGCTACTCCTTGCTTTTCTCCTATTTTCTCTCTTCTTTGCACATTCAAAATAATTTTAAATAAATCAACATTTTATCTTCTACCTTAGCCGAATGTTAAAAGGAATTGACCAAGTCTAATCCTCATCTAAATAAAGTCCCTATGCCGTCCACTACTGCTCCCCATTGCCGCAAAAATAAAAGCCCCAAAATGTTGCTTGTGCTACTCGAACCCAAGCCCTTGCACACAGATTATGGCGTCACCTCCCTAGGCTTTAAGTGGCGCCTCCTTGCCACTTTAACAAGCTGATTTTTATGTCCAATTTCCCCTACAATTTCTCTTAAGGCCTATCAAGCTTAGCTCCTCTTTAAAACATAAAATTCAATATTTTTCTAAGGCATTCACCTACACTCTTAAGGTTCTAAAAATTCATAAAACATATTTACAACACACACAGGCATGCTACTTCACATAATTAAGCAATAATGCACAAGCCCAAAATCCCAGATATTACATTCAATCCATTATGTAATTATTCAGTTTATTGTTTCTAGTTAGGTAATTTATCAATTCAATCTCGATTCTAACCTTCTAATTCAGCCTCTATCCACACCTTAACCCTAGCCCCGTTACAACCCTGACAAAGACCTTTTGATTTGTGCATCATCTCATATTATAGTGGTGGAGATTTGATTTTCAGGCAAGCCTATGGGATTAACTTTTCATGTTCGACTTTTGAGTGCCTAAATTTTGAACCTTAAACACTTTGAGTGATTTGAGTGAATCTTTTGTGAGGATGTCAATCCTTGTTGGTTTTGAATTAAAGGTAATTATTTAGATAAGGGGAGATGCCTATATTTTCGAGCTACAAATCTATGACTTAGATTGTTTGAATCCTTAGGACTCTTTGAATTGAATTATCCATGTATAAATTATCTATGAATTATGATGAAACATTGTTGATAGGAATTATGAATTATAGAAAGTTTGTTTTAATTGTAAGTTGAGAATTTTGCTTGAGGACAAGCAAAATCTTAAGTGTGGGGGTATTTGATAAACTGAAATAGTAACATATTTTAATCCCACATTTAGCATACTTTTGGATGATTTATCCCTTGATTTATGTAAAAAGGTGCTCTTAATCCTTTCTTTTCATGTCTTATACTCAGGAAAGCACCCAAGAATAAAAAGAACGAGAAACGGGCTCAAAATGGACCAAAATGGGCTAAATAAGAAATCGACACGGCCTGGACTAAAGCTGAAACACCCCGAACCCGGCCCACGAGCTTTGACCAGATTCGGTATGTTCCTCAAGTAAACCGGTTCAAAATTATTTTGTTCTTAGGAAAACTTGTGTGATTTTAAGAAAAATATTGTTTTGGGTTGGTCTTGTGTTGAAAACAGGTTCGTTTTATATTGAAATCCCTTTTATCTTAAGTGACAAAATATTTAGGGTTTAGTTTAAAAGAAATTTTAATTAAATTTTAATAGATAAAATTCATAATCATAATAAATAAAAATAAGTGTAAAGTAATTCAACTATGGCCTTATGGCCTTATTACATCAAATAATTCCCAAAATAATTCAAAGTACTAAAATAAATTCAAGAGTCCTCAAAAATATAAACTTCATGTTGAGCATGGCCACCACAAGTTCTGCCGTCCCCGGTCCATCACTTTATTCATCACACAAAAATGTTCCCAAGCGGGTGAGTCAAAATGCAGACTCAATGTGTACACGACACTAAATCATAATAGAATCAGCATATCACATATTACACATTCAAAACATAGAATACAGGTTATGATGCATTCCCAAACCCAAACCTAGTTGTCCATCCGCTACACACCCCCGTACCTTCCAGGCTCACACCGTGGGGACTACTAAGTCGACCCTCCTTCCGCTACACTCCAAATATGCGGTCTTAGGTCACCGTATACTTTTGTGGTCTTAGGTCACCACTTTTAGATTACTGTGGTCTTAGGTTACCACTTTTCAGATATCACGGTCTTAGATCACCGTGTTCGTGGTCTTAGGTCACCACATTCACTTCCCTTTCAAAACAAAACCATATGCCCCATATAATAATATGCATAATATGCCAGAGTTCACATTCTTATCATATTCTCATGTTACAAATAACATTTTTCATATTCCTAGTAGAAGTAGGAAACGTGCTCAGAGTATTTAGTACCATAACATGGTACCTTAGCCACTTTCATATTCTTAATATCATATATTTTAATTAAACACAACCATAAAACATATTAAGAATTAGTGTAGGTACACACTGATTCGCTTAAAATTTCCTTGAGATCCCGAAAAGCTTGATCTAATGCTTGGATCCTTAATCCCTACATTTGATTAATCACCTACTACTTTAATAAAAAGCCATTCGACCATAAATCCAAATCCTAGTAGGATTAGTATACTTAAACTTACCTTGTGGATTTTAAATCCTGAAACTCACCGAATAACTAGGGAACACGTGGCCCATGGTGTACCTTCGGGAAAAGAACTTCTCCTTCCTTGTAGTCGACACTTAGTAAATCCCGAAAGATCTCTTCAAAGTTTCGGCAACAAGATATTAATGGGGTTAGTCCTAGATTTCGGCAAATCTTAAGAAAAAAGGATGAAACCGAATGAGATCTTACCCTTACTTGAAGAAATCGACTACACCTTCACTTCAACCTTCAGAGATTCGGCTATGGCTAGATGATGATCTCACAACTTTCGGCTTTTGGAGGGATTAGAAAGAAAAGAGAAGGAAGAATAAAGATGGAGGATTCGGCTATGGCTTCTAATGGAGAGGAAAAATATTCGGCTAGGTTCCAACAATTACTTAATTTCGGCTTGACAAAAGAAAAGAAAGAAAAGAAGAGAAGAGAGCACTAAGAATTCGGCAGAGAAAGGAGGAAGCACAAATTGATGAGTAGCCCTCCTTCCTTCCTTTTATAGCCGAAATTATCATCTAAGGAGTCCCTTACTTGGCCACCACTCCTCTATTTTAATAGCTTTATCTCTTTAATTATCACTTAAAATAAAAGATAATTCAGCAACTATCCTTACTTAGCCGAAATTATTAAACTCAAAGTCTCTTACTTGGCCATCACTTCTCCTTATTTTCCTCTTTATCTCTTTATTCAAATTAAAAGAATTTAATCCAACAATTATCTCTTGAAAATAATGATAAATAAATCCCTTATTTATCCATTATTTATAAAATAATAAAAGCTCTAATTTATAGCCATGTGCCGTCCACCTCTCTGCTCCTTGTAGCAAAATAAAATTTCTTTTATTTGCTTCCCATGTGACTCGAACTTAGGCCCATTCCTCTTGCATATGGCGCCATTTCCATAGGCCCTAAGTGGCATCTTGGACCACTTTTCCAAGCCTGTTTGTGTGTCAAATTTCACAAACTTTTTCTTTTAAGGCCACCTTGCCTTAATTTCCCCTTTAAACCTTAAAACTCATCATTTCTAGGTCATTTCTAAGTTTCCAAAAATTTTCGATCGGCTCTGTAAACTTGACATTTCCTTACATTTCCATGACATTTCCTTACAAGACATTTCCTTACATTTCCAAAACATTTCCTTACATTTCCATGACATTTCCTTACAAGACATTTCCTTACATTTCCAAGGTTCTAAAAATGTTCACTTTCCTCTTTTAAACTTAACATTTCCATACATTTCCAGGTTTCCAAAAGTGTTCAAAATATATTCATAACACATAAGATATGTCATTTCATACAATTAAACCAAAAATGCATAGGCCCTTTTCAGGATGTTACAAAAGCCCACACGGTCGTGCCTCCTCAAATATACTAGAACACGGCCTGATGTCGATCTACACAAACGTGCCTTATTAACAGAGTCCAACACGGCCTGGTCACGATTCACACGGGCGTGTGCCATGGCCGTGCCCCTGCCGTGGAGGAGAGTAATTTCACTCGGAAAAGGATACTTAGGGGCAAAGAAACCTATTTCAAAAGCCTATATAAAGACCCTAAGTATAACCTAAAGGAGGGTGGTTAGCTAGGCCAAGGAGCCGAGCCGAAAAGGTCAGATTTGTGGGAAACTCTCAAGGGATAGCCAGTTGATCCATCTCTAGAAGCCAGAATTCTACTCAAGACGGAGGATCTCTCCTTCAATTCCTTCAGGGAGTTTTAGGGATTTCTTATGTTTTGTTTTATCTTTTCTTCTGAGATGTTTTTCTTTATTATGAAGTAAACCCTTCAGATACCTGAAGGGGGATGAAACCTAGATGAATCTTGTTATTGTTTTCTGAACTATATGATAAATACTTGATTTGTTCTTGATTATGTGTGCTTAATTCTTGTGTTGATATTTCGCGAATATTAATTCAAGTTGAATGTGCTTAGGTGGTGGAGCAAAAGTCCCTACTTAAGAGTAGATCTAGCATAATTAAGCGGAGTTGATCGCGCGCCTAGAGATAGGGTGACGAGATTTTGTCGGATTAGGGTGAAACCTAATATGGGAGTCCATAGATCAATTTACTGCTATTCTAAGGGTTTTAATTAGAAAGAGATTTCAATTAATCAACCTAGGGTTAGACGTTATTCGCCTCAAGAGAGGGTTTAATATAAATTAGGGAGTCCTACGGATCAAGTCAAGTGAATAAATCGTCTGGTTCAGTGTTAGATAACAAGTGAAGTCTAGGTGGATTCTTCCTAAGGGTATCGTCTTAATCAACTGAGTTTTTCCCAAGTGTTTCCCCAATTCATTCTTTTTTTCTTTGCGTCTTTAGCTTAGTAATTAGTTAATTTAGATTAATAAACAACTTCACTTATTTTAGGCTAAATAATAGAAAGAAAGTTAGTAGTAGTACTTTTAGTTCCTTTGGGTTCGACAATCCGGTCTTGCCTAAGCTGTACTACTGTTCGATAGGTGCACTTACCTCAGTCGTTGTTATAGTTAGTTCCAGGATCGATCATTATAAATTTAAAACTCTGAAATACAACGATCAGACTCCGTTGTGGACATATATGTTTTCCCGAAAATTATCATTTGAGCTTTGAATTGAATTATGCAATTCACCTGTTTGACATTGTGGATGACAGGAAACACTTGTTGTTGAATTATTTTTGATTGAATTGTTATATTTACTTCGGTAAGATTTATTATTTCTGTACGTCAAACTTACTAAGCTTCAATAAGCTTACTTGTGTTAATTTCTGTTTCTTGTAGATACTTTTGAAGGTTGGACGATTAGTCAGCACTCAAGTCACACTATCCATCAGATTTCGATAGCTTTTGAACGTTTGTTTTGGATTATATGGCAAGTTATAGGCTTGTTTTGTCGTTACTTTTGTTTTGGTATGTAAATATATAAAGAATGAGTCTCAGTGCAAGTAGACGACTTATTGTGATATATGTATGAGTGAAGGAAGATGTCTTTGGTACAAATTTATAGCATATGTTTGATTAATATGTTATCTTGAATTGTTGTGAATTGGGGTGCCTATGATAGGCATATTGGTTAGAAGTTTAAGTTGTGAATTGACATGTTTGGGTGATGATTTATATTGTTGTAAAAGTGTGTACTTATGGTACCATAGAGGGTAAATTGGTTAGGCACTTAAGATGGTTAAACTAGTATGGTTTAAGCTTGTTTAATGGCATTTTGAATAGGTCTAATAGTTGGTAAATGCATTGCTTAGTGTTCAAGAAATCTAGAAATGGTAAACTTGATGTTTAATGTTCATTTAGGTGCACACGGCTTGGACACACCTGTGCCACACGACCGTGTGCCACACACTGTCTGAGACACGATCGTGTGTAGTAAGTCAGTGTGTTACACGACCAAGAACACGGCCGTGTGTCACAAGTCAGGGAGCTACACGATCTGGTACATGGCCTGCTACACGGCTGTGTGGCCCAACTCAATACACGGGCAGGGACAAGGGCTGGGACACGGGCGTTGTCCCAATTTTGAAAGTTACACGGCTTAGGGCATTCCACACGGCCTAGCCACACGGGCGTGTGTCCCCTGTTTTGAATTTTTCATATTTTTCCTGAAATTTCCTGATTTTTTTCCAAATTAGTCTTTGAGGGTTTTAAGATTAATTATTAGGTCCCTAAAGCTCGATTTAAGCCTCGTAGATATAAAATATTATTGTAATTCAATTTCTTTATGGTATTTGAGAAATTATAAGTGAAATGATCATGATTTACATGTTTATTTTTGTTAACTTGCTGTAGCATTCCCGTAACCCTACCCTGGTGACAGATACGGGTTATGGGGTGTTACAAGCTCGGTCGGTTGGAAGTTTGACAGAGATCTATCACACTATCCAGTAACCATTTCAGTAGTTTTTGAGTATTTTGGCCAAGGTTATAAATGGCATGTATAAGACCTTTTATAATGATAGTTATTGAATGTGTTAATGGTCAATTTGGTATGTATTTGCTTTAGATGTTCATGTTTTGTTGATGGACTTTAATGCCTTGATAAGTTAGGTCATTTTGGCCGCTTTTAGGTACTTGCAATATATGATATTTGTTGGTAAGCTTGTTATGATATGTAAATGGTTATATGTGATGTTATTTGGTAGTTAAAGGAACTAAGTTTTATGCTTGAAATGTGGCTATATTACTTTGATTTGATCAATGGTGTTTTGGTATAAATGTGTTGCCTTTGAATGACACATTGGTTAGGTGAAATAAGTTAAGTGATTTTGTATGTTTATATGTGTTTCAAAAGGTATTTAAGTCTTTTGAATGTGTACACAAATGGGATGGTTGATTAGGTGTGTTGTGGCCTTGAAATGGCTTGATTTAGTGTCAAATTATGGAGCACACAGCCTAGGACACGGGACGTCACAAGGCCTGGCCACACGGCCGTGAGTTACTTGTTAGTTTTTGGTGTATCAAGTTAGTGTGTTACATGGCCCAGCACACGGCCTGTGACATGGCCGTGTGTCACAAGTTAGAGAGTTACACAGTCTAGCACACGGCCGTGTGACCCAACTCAGTGAGTTACAAGGGTTGAGGCACGCACTGGGTGATCGTTGTGTTTTGCGATGTCAAAGTCTTAAAATTTATAATGAGAATGATCGAACCTAGAAACTAACTATGACAACGATTTGAGGCAAGTGCACCTATCGAACAGTAGTATAGTTAAGGCAAGACCGGAATGTCGAACCCAAAGGAACTAAAAGTACTAATACTAACTTTGTTTTTATTTTCTAGCCTAAAATAAAGGGAATTTGTTGTTAAATCTAAATTAACTAATTATTAAACTAAAGACTCTAAGACAAAGAAGAATGAATTTGGGGAAATACTTCTGGGAAAAACCAATTGATTAAGACAATACCCGAGGAAGAATCCATCTAGACTTCACTTGTTATCTAACTCTGAACCGGACGATTTATTCACTTGACTTGATCCGTAGGATTCCCTAATGTATATTAGACCCTCTCTCGAGGCGAATAACGTCTAACACTAGGTTGATTAATTGAAATCTCTTTCTAATTAAAACCCCTAGAATTGCATTAACTCGATCTATGGACTCCCATATTAGGTTTCACCCTAATCCGATAAAATCTCGACACCCTATATCTAGGCGTGCGATCAACTCTGCTTAACTATGCTAGATCTACTCTTAGGTAGAGACTTTTGCTCCTCCACCTAAACACATCAAACTTGAATTAATATTCCGGAAATATCAACACAAGAGTTAAGAACACATAATTAAGAACAAATCAAGTATTTATCATATAGTTCAGCAAATGATAACAAGATTCATCTTAGGTTTCATCCCCCTCAGGTATCTGAGGGTTTAGTTCATAATAATAAAAGAAAACATCTCAAAAGAAAGATAAAACAAAACATAAGAAATCCCTAAAACCCCCTGAAGGAATTGAAGGAGAGATCCTCCGTCTTGAGTATGATTCCGGCTTCTTGAGATGAATCAACTGGCTTTCTTCGAGTAAATTCCACAAATCTGCCTCCTTCGGCCTAGTGGGACGCCCGATGTAAGGCTTCATCGACTCCCTTTTAGGTCATACTTAGGGTGTTTATATAGGCTTCGGAATGTGTTACTTCGCCTCTAAGCATCCTAATTTGAGTGAAATTTCTCTTTGTCACGGCAGGGACACGGCCATGGCACACGCCCGTGTGAATCGTGGCCAGGCCGTGTTCGAGGATACTGAAGGAGCATGGCCGTGTGTTCTTGGGCCCAGGCCGTGTCGATTTCGTGATATGGCCCATTTGGTCTGTTTTAATCCCGTTTCTTGTTCTTTTCATCCTCCGGTGCTTCTCTGAGTATAAAACATGAAAACAAAGGATTAAGAGCACCAAATTACATAAAATAAAGGATAATTCATCGAAAAGCATGCTAAATGTGAGCTTAAAATATGTTACTATTTCGGTTTATCAAATACCCCAACACTTAAGCTTTTGCTTGTCCTCAAGTAAAATTCTCAACTCATAATTAAAACAAACTTCCTTAATTCATGATATTCATCAATAATGTTTCATCATAATTCAAAGATAATTCATACATGGATAATTCAACTCAAAGAGTCCTAAAGATTCAAACAATCTAAGTCATACATTTTTGTATCACAAAACATAGGTGTTTCCCCTCATCTAAATAATTACCTCTAATTCAGAATCGACAAGGATTGACATCCTCACTAAAGATTCACTCAAATCACTCGACGTGTTTAAGGTTCAGGAAAAAGCACTCATAAGTTGAACATGAGAAGTTAATCCTATAGGCTTGTTTGAAAATCAAATCTCCACCACTGAAATATAAGATGATACACGAATCAAAAGGTCTTTAACAGGGTTGTAACGGGGCTTAGTTAAAGGTGTGGATAAAGGCTGAATTAGAAGGTTAGAATCGAGACTGATTTGAAAAATTACCTAACTAAAAAAATGAACTAAATATAAATAATTACATCAATTGAAAATTTGTACTAATAATACTCTAATACGAGCTTTTTCTAAAGATGTGAATTTAACTGTTTAGAGCTCATAGAAATAGAACTAATAATGAATGTACTTCATTTTTTTATATAAGAACAAATCAAATACATAATAAAGGATGAATTTAACTAATGAAATAAAGATCATAGTTAGGCAACTGATCAAATCAAATCTCGATATAAGGGTAGTCAAAAGGAATGGTGATAACAACGACAAAGGCTTTCGGGTTGAAATTAGTGGGTGAGTCAATAAAAAGGGTTGTTAGGATTAAAAGGGGTTTACTAGGGGTTAATTATGAAGGTAGGCTGTTAGTGGAGTAAGTGGGTTAAAACCTAGGTGCCTTTATCATCTCTATATATCAAATCAAAGTTGTGGTCTCGACATGTATAATCAATGCAAGTTCTAAAATAACAACTCAATGTTGACACACTCATAATCAATTAAGTGAGCAAGAAAAAGAATATAAGCTCTAAAGGCTCAAAATCTCACAAAAAATTTTGGGTATTCGATGTCAACCTCGTAAATTTCAAACTTCAAGGTAATATTCAAATTCAGGTAGACAACCTAGAAAATTTTAATTTTTGAAAAAAATAGACTTATCATGCATGATTCTATAGTATCTTAAAGTATAAATCATCAATGCATAATTATCAATGACTTAATCCTAAACATATCAAAAAAATCATAAATTACAGGAAATTTCATTCTAATGGTAATATGAGAAACTTACTTTAAGACAAGGCATAATTCAGGATTTGAGAATAATGCAAAAAGTTTGGTACTTTTAAGATTCACCCCCCACACTTAAGATGTACATTGCCCTCAATGTACAAAGATAAATATAAATGTTATAGTAAGAAAATCAAAAGGGAGGGAAAGAAGTGAAACTTCCTGAATTTTGGATGGAGTCAAAGAAAAGAAGAGATGGAATTTTAGCCCGAGCTTGAGTTGGCAGTGGTCGTGGTGTGGTGGTTTCCCACAGTCTCTGCGCTAAATGAATAAATTGGGTAGCTCGTGCCGAATTAGCCAGGACATAATAATAATAATTCAAACTATACTAATTATATATTTAAAGAAAAGCAAGCTAAAGTGAAGGAAAATAAAAATTGAAATAAGATTAAGAGAAAAGATTAATGGACCGAAGAGTCCTTATTTTTTCATGGTTCGCGAGGTGGGTGTGATTTCTAAGGCTGTGGTGGAGTGGTGGTCGTGGTCGAGGTGTGATTCCCTAGCAGCCTGAAGAACCTAAAACCAAGAAACTAAAATAGAATACACTAAATTTAGTGGAAGAGTAGTTAAGATAAGGAAAATAAAGGAGAAGAGAAAAGAAAAATAAGAGTTAAATGGCCTCAAAGACCCTTGGCTTGTCGAATAATTGAAACGGCCGTCATGAACTTATGTAGATCGATCTCCCACAGGGAGACTGTGCTTGGATCCTTCCGCTTCTTTGACATAGATGTGGTGGAGGTCAAGGGTTTGGGGAAGGACTAAAGAAGAAAAGTATGGAAGGAGAGGGGTCTGAGAATGTATGGAGGAAGGGGAATGGGGAGTAGTTGAGAAGAGGGGGTGGTTTATATAGAGTTTTGTGGTCTGGTACATCCCCACGCTCGTGTACCATGGGCGTGTGGGTCACACGGCCGTATCGCACGGTCGTGCTGTGCTTCGTTCGTTTCTCCCACTCCCGTTTCGTGGTCACCATGCTCATGTTTGATAAAACAGTGTCGACCACGGCTGTATCGCACGGCCGTGGTGTTTAGTCGGAGCCCGTGTGACTACCCTTAGTGTCGGCCACGGCCATATCACACGGCCGTGGCAATTTATAGTCGTCCGTGATCTAAGAATCTTTTGTCATTGGCTCGTACTATCTCTGCTATGTCAGTACGGGAGTCCGTAGTATCCACACGGCCACGGCCGTGTGTAAGGCCGTGTGGTCTGGAAATTTGCACTTTGGTTAGTTTAAAATTAAATGCTGAAAAGGAAAAATAAAAGTAAAAATGTAAAAATTAATGGAGTTAGTACTCGGGTTGCCTCCCTAGAAGCGCTCGTTTAAAGTCTTAAGCTAGACTTACCTCTCATTCGCCCAATCATGGTGGTTTGAAAAGTTGAACATCCTTCCTCATGCTATCTGTCTTATTATCAGTGTATAATTCAAGTCGAGTAGCGTTTATTTTAAAAGTGCCAAATATAGGATTACTTACTTCGACTGTTCCGTATGGGAAAACATTTATTACCTTAAAAGGGATTTCTTTGTTTGTATTAGGGTCAGGAGGAGATATTTGACGGTCTGCTTTATTTAACAATACCTGATCTCCAATTTTGAACTGTCTGTCTCGTAGAGTGGCATTGGTTCTTCTTTGTGTATCCCTAGTTTTTCCTTGAAATGCGTCTTCCACTCGTCTAGGTCATCAACTTGAAGCCTTCGGTCCTCATGAGTTATTTCCTTATTGTTATGAGATGTAGGATCTGGCTCGGGTGTGTAGTTTTGTGGTGCTTCCTGGAAAGAAGGTTTAACCGAATGGTCATTAATAGAATTTATTTTCTCACCTTGGTTGCTCGATGTCCTAGCTGCATCGAGAGCCTGAAGACTAATTGATTCGTCACCTACATGGAGTATTAATTCACCTGTACCCACATCAATTTTAGTTCTGGCAGTTGCTAAAAAGGGTCTTCCTAAGATTAAGGGGATACTATTTTCCTCATCCATGTCTAAAACTACAAAGTCTACTGGGAATACGAATTCATCAATCTTTACTAACACATCTTCGATTATACCCCTAGGAATTCGAATAGTTTTATCAGCTAATTGAATGCTCATCCTAGTTTGTTTGGGTTTCCCTAGACCTAGTTTTTAAACATTTTATAAGGCATGACATTTATGCTTGCTCCTAAATCAGCTAACGCATTATCAATAGATAAACTACCAATTAAGCATGGAATTGTAAAACTCCCTGGATCTTTTAATTTTCGTGGCAGTTTATTTTGTAGAATTGCTGAGCACATTGCGTTTAGCTCCACATGCGATGTTTCGTCTACCCTTCGCTTATTTGTCAAAAGCTCTTTTAAAAATTTCCTAGAATCTGGCATCTGCGAAAGAGCTTCAAGTAATGGTAAGTTAATATGTAATTTCTTTAAAAGTTTAAGAAACTTACCGAACTGTTCCTCTGTGTCGTCTCTCTTTATTGCTTCGGGATATGGTATGCGAGGTTGGTACTCTTTGATTACCGGTTTTGGCTTATTATTACTTACCTCAACCTTACCTTCTTCGACCACATTCTCTTGCTTTAAATTGGGCTCATCTAACCCTTTACTTTCTTGAGCTGTTATGGCTTGGACTTGCTCCTTTGGGTTAGTCTCAGTGTTGCTTGGTAGGCTTCTTTGTGGTCTTTCAGAGATCTCCTTAGCCAGTTGCCCTAACCGATTCTCGATCCTTTGAATCGATGCTTATTGATTTTTAATTGTCGTTTCTGTGACTGCTATGAATTTTGTCAGCATCTCCTCAAGGTTCGACTTCTTTTCCTGTGGGTAGGGTTGTTGTTGGAAGTTTTGAGGTGGTTGTTGCCTTTGATTTCCTTGACTACCCCATGAGAATTTGGGGTGGTTCTTCCAACCTGGATTATAATTATTACTATAAGGGTTATTATTATATCGAAAATTGTTACCCATATAGTTCATTTGTTCACTCTCCATGCCCTGTCCATAGGGTGGGTACTCAGGATTCGCCACGCCTCCACTTGTGTCGCCTCGCATAATCGGTTTGTACTGCGAGGAACCATATACACCATCAAATTTTTATGTAACATCTCTACCTGATTTGATAACATGGTCATCACTGCGTCAAGGTTGTAAACTCCGGCTGCTTTTGTTGGCCTTGTCCTTGTGACTTGCCACTGATAGTTATTTAGTGACATCTCTTCTATAAATTCATAAGCTGCTTCAGGAGTTTTGTTATTCAGAGTTTCGCCGGAGGCTGAATCGATTAATTGCCTTGTTGAAGGGTTCACACCGTTATAAAAAGTTTGGACCTTGATAAACCGAAATAGTAACATATTCTAGGCCCACATTTAGTATGCTTTTGGATGAATTATCCCTTGATTTATGTAAAAAGCTGCTCTTAATCATTTCTTTTCATGTCTTATACCCAGGAAAGCACCCAAGGATAAAAAGAATGAGAAACGGGCTCAAAAAACGGACCAAAACGGACCAAAGAAGAAATCGACACGGCCTGGACTTGGACCCACACGGCCGTGCCAAGTCAATCGTCTAGAACATGGTCTAACCCCAACTCACACGGTCATATCTCATTAAAGAAATCCGAACACGGCCTGGCCACGATTCACACGGGCATGTGCCATGGCCGTGCCTCTGCCGTGGGAAAGAGCAATTTCATTCGAAAAAGGATACTTAGGGAGAAAGAAACATATTTCAAAAGCCTATAAATACACCCTAAGTATGACCTAAGGAGGGGAGCCCAAAGCCATCGTCTAGGGGCACCGTGCTAGGCCAGAGAAGGCAGATTTGTGGGGATTCACTCAGGGATAGCCAGTTGATCCATCTCAAGAAGCCAGAATTATACTCAAGACGAAGGATCTCTCTTTCAATTCCTTCAGGGGTTTTAGGGATTTCTTATGTTTTGTTTTATCTTTTCTCTTGAGATGTTTTCCTTTATTGTTATGAACTAAACCCTTCGGATACCCAAGAGATGAAAACTATGATGAATCTTGTTATTGTTTTCTCAATTATATGATAAATACTTAGTTTGTTCTTAATTAGTGAGCTTAATCCAAATTTAATGTGCTTAGGTGGAGGAGGAATAGACCACGCCTAAGAGTAGATCCAACATAATTAAGCGGAGTTGATCGCACGCCTAGAGATAGGGTGACGAGATTTTGCCTGGATTAGGGTGAAACCTAATATGGGAATCCATGGATCGATTCTTTGCTATTCTAGGGGTTATTATAAGAGAACGAGAGTTCCACTAATTAACCTAGGGTTAGACGTTATTCGCCTCGAGAGAGGGTTTAATATACGTTAGGGAGTCTTACGGATCAAACTAAATGAATAAATCGTATGGTTCAGTTTTAGATAACAAGTGAAGTCTAGGTGGATTCTTCCTAGGGTATCTCCTAAATCAACTGAGTTTTTCCCAAGTTATTTTCCAAATTCATTCTTATTTGTCTTAGAGTCTTTAGCTTAGTAGTTAATTAATTTAGATTAATAAACAACTTCACTTATTTTAGGCTAAATAATAGAAAGAAGGTTAGTATTAGTACTTTTAGTTCCTTTGGGTTCGATAATCCGGTCTTGCCTAAGCTATACTACTGTTCGATAGGTGCACTTGCCTCAATCGTTGTCAGAGTTAGTTTATAGGTTCGATCATTCTTTTTATAAATTTTAAAGCTCTGAGTCACAGCGATCAAGTTTTTTTGACGCCGTTGCCGGGGAACTAAAATATTAAGAAAGCTCTATTTTTATTACTTTAGCAATTATTTTTATTTTTTCGCAATTTATTTTTATTTTTAGTTTTAAGTTTAATTTTGCTAAATTCTCTTTCTTTCTTTTGCTAGCAGGTACCACTAGTTTATGACTAGAAGGAACCCGAGAGGACCTTTGGAATACGACAGTGATATTGAAGCTACCGCTCAAAGAAATTGCAGAGAAATTAGGCGAGCCCTAAATTACCAAGGACAGCGAGAAGACAGATCCAATCCTACTGAAAGGATGGACGAAAATAATCTTCCACCACAAGATGTGGGAGAAAATAATGCTCCTCGTACTATGTATGATTATGCTAAACCACATTTAACAGGAGCCGAATCTAGTATTGTCAGGCCTGCTATAGCTGCTAATAATTTTGAATTAAAGCCTAACATTATACAAATGATTCAACAGTTTGTTAAATTTGATTGTTTACAGGACGAATATCCAAATACTCATATAGCTAACTTTTTAGAGTTCTGTGATACCTTCAAAATAAATGGCGTTTCTGATGATGCCATACGACTTCGGTTATTTCCCTTTTCATTAAAGAATAAAGCTAAATAAGTGGTTAAACTTCGTTACCACGAGGGTCAATCACTACATGGGAACAAATGACCAAAATTTTTTATTAAAATATTTCCCACCGCCACGACCAAATTACGTAATGATATATCTTCTTTTGTGCAGATGGATTTAGAGACATTATACGATGCATGTGAGAGATATAAGATCTCTTGAGAAGATGTCCGCACCATGGTTTACCCTTGTGGCTCCAAGTCCAGACTTTCTATAACGGTGTAAACCCCTCAACGAGACAACTAATTGATTCAGCCGCCGGTGGAACCTTGAATAATAGAACTCCTGAGGCAGCCTACGAGTTTATAGAAGAGATGTCGCTGAACAACTATCAGTGGCAAGTTACAAGAACAAGGCCAACAAAAGCAGTGGAGTTTACAACCTCGACGCAGTAACCATGCTATCAAATCAGGTAGAGTTGATGAATAAGAAGCTTGATAGTTTGTGTTCTTCGCAGGTACATCCACTCATGCAGTGCGACGCAAGTGGAACTGTGGCGAATCCTGAGTACCCACCCTACCAACCGGGCACAGAAAGTGAACAGATGAACTATATAGGTAACAATTTTAGATCTAATAATAACCCGTATAGTAATAATTATAATCCAGGTTGGAGGAACCACCCAAATTTTTCGTGGGGAGGTCAAGGAAATCAAGGAAATCAAAGACAACAACCTCCTTAAAATTTCCAAAATCAGCCCTATCCACAGGAAAAGAAGCCGAATCTTGAAGAGACATTGAACAAATTTATAGCATCCACAGAAGCCCGTCTCCAAAAAACTGAGGTAACACTTGACACCCAACAAACATCGATCAAAACGATCGAGAACCAAGTTGGAGGACTTACAAAGACAACCGGGGAAATTACCCAGTCAGTCGGACAAATTGTGAAGCTATTATCCGAACGACCGCAAGGGCGTCTAACAAGTAATACTGAAATTAATCCAAAGGAGCAAATCCAAGCCATAACAGCTTAAGAAAGTGAAGAAGCAGACGAACCCAGTCCAACACAAGGAAACGAGGTAGAAAATGGTAAAGTTGAGGTAACACAAGACAAGCCAAAACCGGTAATCAAGGAGTACCAACCTCACATACCATATCCCGAAGCGTTAACAAGAGACGATACAGAGGAACAGTTTGGTAAGTTTCTTAAACTTTTAAATAAATTACATATTAACTTACCACTACTTGAAGCTCTTTCACAGATGCCAGATTCGAGGAAATTTTTAAAACATCTCTTGACGAATAAGCGCAAGTTAGACAAAGATCCACATGTGGAATTAAACACAGTGTGCTCAGTAATGTTACAGAATAGACTACCACAAAAGCTAAAAGATCCAGGGAGTTTTACAATTCCATGTTTAATTGGTAGACTAACTGTTGATAATGCGTTAGCTGATTTAGGGGCAAGCATAAATGCCATGCCTTACAAATTGTTTAAACAATTAGGTCTAGGGAAACCCAAACAAACTAGGATGAGCATTCAATTAGCTGATAAAATTGTTAGAATTCCTAGAGGTATTATCGAAGATGTTCTTGTAAAAATTGATGATTCGTTTTCCCAAAGAGATTTTGTCGTCTTAGACATGGATGAGGATAATTCGATTCCCCTAATTTTAGGAAGACCCTTTTTAGCAACTGCTAGGACTAAAATTGATGTTGATGCAGGAGAACTCATACTTTGCGTAGGTAATGAGACAGTCACCATCAAGGCTCTCGACTCGGCTAGAACATCGAGTAATCAAGGTGAGAACGTAAATTCTACTGATAACCATTCGGTTAACCCTTATTTTCAGGAAGCACCACCAAAGAATACAACTGAACCCGATCATAAACCCCATGCCAACAAAGAAATAACTCATGAAGATCGAGGGATTCAGTTCGATGATCTAGACGAGTGGAAGACACACTTCAAGGAGAAATTAGGGATACCCGAAGAAGAACTGAAACCACTCAAGATAAAACCGAAGGAGCCCCCAAAAGAGCTAATAGGAACAACAAACCACTTCAAAATAGGGGACCAGGTACTGTTAGATCGGGCAGATCCTCGAATATTTCCTCCGAACCCTAGCACAAACAAAGAAAATATCTTTTAGGGTAACCAGTGTCTTCCCACACGGAACAATCGAGGGAAGTAATCCTATTTTTGGTACTTTTCCTATAAACACATGTAACACCCCAAACCCGGCCAAAACATTACGACCAATTTGGTTTGCTACAGAGAAAAGTTTTGAAAAATCATTTTAAAACCGATTTTGAAATTAGTCGAAATGCCTTTCAATTTAAATTTTCTTTGTTAAAAACCAAACTTAAAATATTAGTAGAGTCGAGTTGTTTACAAATTTCGAATGTACCCGGATGGTACTTTAAAAACATTTTTGCGTTTAATTTGAGAAAACATATGCATCCGTTTTAACATCATCAAATAGTTTAAACAAACCATTCAAAACATGCAAAGAATAATAAAATAATCCTAGGAGGCCTTATTACAATTAAGCAACATAAACCCAACGAGAAAAATAGATAAAATCCAAAATTTATTTATTAAAAATCTCCAATTGCATGGCCACCTCGAGTCCATCCGGCTCCTCATCCGCGATCTACGAGTCACCTGAAAAATTAAAGGAGAAGGTGAGTCACCAAGACTCAATGTGTAACCCTTCCCGATTTAATGCGATATCATACACAAATTATAACCAATTATCATGCATAAGTTTAAATGCACCCAACCTAACCATCCATACGCCTTTTTCTACCCCTTGTGGTACCAAACCACTTTGGTGGTGCCAAACCACCGGTGACATATAGTCACAAATGTGATACCAAATCACTTGGAGATACCAAATCTCTGGTGTCCAAGACACAATTGTGTTACCAAAACACTTTGTGACCGAAGTCACAAATAGATGATGGGGCCAACCCATCGTGTGATACCAAATCACCGGCGGACAATCCCATATCTCAAAGTGGGGCCAACCCACGGTGGTATTAACCACGAGGACAAGTCGCTATGAGGTGCCAAACCTCTGGAGGTACCAAACCTCACGGTGACCGTAGTCACGATGTGTTACCAAAACACGGTGTCCGCTCGACACGAATATCACTTTGCCCCTCCTCTCATCAACCCATAACAATCATTTATATGCATGTACCACAAATCATGTTAATAGATTTATTTAACAACATCCAATCGATTTATCATAAGCCATATATCAAATAATACACATACCAAATGTGTCGGGCTTCCCAAAAGCATCAAATAATAATCACATAGTAATAAGAACTTACCCAAATCCTTGTCAATACCATGAAGGTATTTCATCCATGTCTACACAAAACGTTTAGGCCTAAAATAACACTTAGCATATTAAAAAGTTATAAGATGTGTATGTATACACACCTGGCACCAAAAAGAGTTCTAAATCCCAAATAGACAAATCGGCCACACAAGTATTCTTGCCCCTATATTCGGCCAAAAATGAATATTAGAACCATGGCCTAATCGGCCAAACCAAAATAATTGAGAAAGGTTCCTTGTGAACCTAAAATCTTACCCAAAGCCTTCGAACACTTAACCAACACACTCCTAAAAGAATCGGCCTCACTTCCCTACAATCATCATCAATAAGGTTTATTAGCCTTCGGCTTAAACGAAAACTTAAAAGAGTAATCCTTCGAAATAAACCTTACCACCTTACCAAAACCAATTTCTAGAGAAGTCCCGATGATAACTATCTTACCTTCAATATTCGGCCAAAGTTGATCAAGATAGGAGAAGAATATTTTCGCACAACAAGGAGGTATATTCGGCTTTATGACAAAAAGAAAAGAATAGAAAAAGAAATAGAGTTTCGGCAAGAAGTAAGTATAGGAGGTTTTTGATGTTTAATCAAAACAAATGGGAGAACAAAAGGTTGATGAAGGTTTCGGTTTTGAGAGATTGAGATGAAGAAAATAGAAATTGAGCATAAAATGACCAAATGGTCAAAAAGTATTAAGTTTAGCAAATGGTAAAATTCGGCTAGAAAGAAAAGAGTTTGAGAGAGAATTGTTTTGCCACTTTTGCACCAAATGAAAGAAATGACCAAAAATCTTCCTAAGCCTTACCAACACTAGCATATTCGGCCAAAACTCCCCTCCTTAGCCACAATGCCGTCCAAGTTCATGGCATAAAGGCATAGGATTTCTTTCCAAAATGTTTTCCTTGATACTAGCCCCATGTCTCCATATTTTCCTTAATTACTTGATTCCCTTCCATATGTTAACACTTGCCTTCAACCTATAGTCTACTAACCAAAAATTAACATGGTCAACCCTTATCTTAATTATCCTTGGCCGACACTTACCATACCAAAGCAAAAATAAAAGTTGTCCCAATGCTATTTAAGGGATTCGAACCTCTCCCCTCAAGCTAAACTCCATGCGCCATTACCAACTTGCCATGCACTCATCTTGTGTCACTTATTGCTACTTAAATTAACTTAAGTGCTAAGCTCATTTAATCCTCTTCTTTAAATAAGCCTTACTAAGAATTATTCTACTAAACCGAGCTTACTCAAGACCCTAATTAAGCCTTATATCATCACGCATAATATCACGTAAATTCAAATACAAGAAAAAATAATTCAATCACAAATAACCCCTATTTTGGGATGTTACAGTTCTACCCCCTTAAAATAATTTCGACCTCGAAATTACCTGATCAGAAAAGGTGAGGGTATTGCTGCCGCATCACCTCCTCAGGTTCCCACGTCGCTTCCTCCGTACCATGGTTTCGCCATAGCACTTTCACTAAAGTACCGACTTTCTACGCAACACCTTGACATCACGATCTAAAATCGAACGGTTCCTCCTCGAATGATAAGTCGGAGTTAACCTCAATCTCAAGCTTCGCACGATGTGCGATGGATCTCGACCTATACCGTCTAAGCATCGACACATGGAAGACATTGTGAATCGACTCAACTCTGCTTTGGCGATTCGGTGATAAGCTACCGGTCCTACTCGCTTCAACACGATATACGGGCCGATGAACCTTGGACTTAATTTCCTTTTTTGCCCAAAGCGCAACACCTTTTTCCAAGGCGACACCTTCGAAAGACTTTATCTCCTACCTCGTATTCCATCTCCTTGCGCTTGAGATCGGCGTAAGACTTTTGCCTATCCGATGCTTCCTTGAGACGAGCACAATTACCTTAACTTTGTCCTCGGTTTCCGTCACCAATTACGGACCCAAGACATGTCGTTCACCTAGTTCCGTCCAACACGTAGGAGTACGGCATTTTCGTCCATCTGATTAACTCATATGGAGCCATTTGGATACTCGCTTGATAACTATTGTTATAAGCGAATTCCGCCAACGGTAGATACTCCTCCCAACTGCCATTAAATCCCAGAACACAACCTCTGAGCATATCTTCTAAGATCTGAATCACTCTCTCCGATTGTCCGTCGGATTGCGGATGAAAAGCTGTGCTGAAGTCCAATCTCGTACCCAAAGCTTGATGCAACGCTCTCCAAAACCTCGATGTAAACCTCGGATCCCTATCCGAGATAATCGATACTGGCACACCATGCAATCTCACTATCTCGGCTACATATAACTTAGCTAACCTCAGAAGCGAATAATCTACCCTTACAGGTATGAAATGCGCTGATTTGGTCAGACGATCCACAATCACCCAAACTGAATTCTTCTTGCTAGGCGTAAGAGGTAATCCATCGACAAAGTCCATGGTGATCCTCTCCCACTTCCACCGAGGAATCTTCACCGGTGAAGTAAACGGATGGCAACCGATGTTCAGCCTTGACTTGTTGACACGTCGGACACTTACCCACGAACTCGCCATTTCTCGCTTCGCACTGCCACCAAAATTGCTCTCTCAAATCCCGATACATCTTGCTACCTCCGGGATGCATAGCATATGGGCTGCTATGTGCGTCCCAAGAATCCTTTGTCTCAACTCCACATCCTTCGGCATACAAGCTCTTCCTTTAAAGTACAAAACTCAATCACTGGACGTACTAAAATCCTCTAATCCACCATTCTCGGACTTGCAACCTCCGATCATTCAAACTATCATCCTCTAACCGCTTCTCCTTAATCTGATCTAACCAAGTCGGCTTGACTTGCAATTACGCCAAAAGACTCCCATCATCGAACGGACTAAGTCGAGCAAACATCGATCTTAAATCCGATACAACCTTACGACTCAACGCGTGCACCACCACGTTAGCCTTACCAGGATGATACTTGATCGAACGAATCGTAGTCCTTCAACGACTCAATCCATCTACGCCGCCTCAAATTCAAATCCTTCCGAGTCAAAAGATACTTAAGACTCTTGTGATCCGTATAAACTATCGACTTCTCTCCGTACAAATAGTGCCTCCATATCTTCAAAGCGAAAACTACAGCCGCTAACTCCAAGTCATGAGTCGGATAATTAGCCTCATGTGGTCTCAATCACGAGATGCATAAGCCACTACCTTCCTTTCTTGCATCAAAGACGCATCCCAAACCAATATGTGATGCATCGCAATAAACCGTGAATTCCTTGCACGCCTCGGGTTGAATCAAAACCGAGCTTCATCGAGAATCTTCTTCAATTTGTCGAAACTTTCTTGCTGCTCCTCGGTCCACACAAATGGAACTCCTTTCCTCAACAACTTGGTCATCGGTGCGGCAATCAAAGAAAATCCTTCCATAAATCTTCTGTAATACCCCGCTGGACCTAGAAAACTCCGAATTTCAGCCACGATTTAGGCGGCTTCCAATCTAACACCGCCTCAATCTTTCGAGGATCCACTCTAATCCCCTCACAAAACAACGTGACCCAAGAAAGTCACCTCCTTAAGCCAGTCGCACTTACTAAATTTCGCATACAAATGCTTTTCCCTCGAATGCAACACCACTCGCAAATGCGCATCATGCTCCTCTTCCGACTTGAATACACCAAAATATCATCTATAAAGACCACAACAAACTGATCCAAAAATCGTTGAAATACCCTATTCATCATGTCCATGAAAGCCGCTTTGGTGCATTAGTCAAACCAAACGGCATCACCAGAACTCGTAGTGTCCATACCGAGTGCGAAATGCCGTCTTATGGATATCGACCTCTTTCACCTTCGTTGATGATATCCGGACCTTAAATCAATCTTAGAGAAAACCGCGGCCCACTTTTTTCAATGATCAAACAAGTCATCTATCCTCGGCAAAGGATACTTGTTTTTAATCGTCGACTTATTCAATCAAGGTAGTCTATACACATCCGCATCGTACCATCCTTCTTCTTGACAAAAAGTACCTGGCGCTCCCCAAGGTGAAACACTTGGTCGAATGAAACCTCGATCCAACAACTCTTGTATCCGAGCCTTCAATTCCAACAATTCCTTCTTGCCATCCTATACGGAGCTATAGACACCGGCGCTGTTCGAATAATGCATCTATACCAAATTCGACTTCACGATCCGGAGGCAATCCGGAAGTTCTTCAGAAATACGCAAAGAAATTCCTTTACAGCTTGAACATTTCCCACGAAGACTCCTTAGCTTCCAAAGCACACACATGAACTACGAACGCCTCACAGCCCTTCCTGACCATCTTTACTGCTTTCAACGCAGATACCACGTTGGATAGATAATCTCTCCTATTACCTATCATGACCACTTCTTCACCTTCAACCGTCTTCAAAACCATGCGCTTAGCGGCACAATCCAAACTTGCTTGGTACTTGACCAACCAGTCCATCCCAAGAATCAGATCAAACTCCTCAAACGGCAGTTCCATCAGATCGGCTACAAACACTACCCCTTGGAGTTCTAGGGGTATATCTCTATACAGACTTATCTACTTCTACAGAGTGACCTAAAGGACTAAGTACAGTCATCCTCTTAGAAGCAGTCTCGGGAACTAAACTCATGGTCTCAACTATACTACTAGCAATGTAAGAGTGCGTCGAACCCACATCTATCAAAGCAGTATATGGAACACCAAAAATTAAAAACGCATCTGGGTATGACGTCCGGTCGTCTCCTTCTCACGACGCTTCGCAAAGATACACCAAACCAGTCGCCTAGCCTCCGTGTTGCCAATACCTCTGCCAACCGCTCATGACCTCCACTAGAGCCATAACCACCTCTACCATAACCACGACCTCTCTGCGGTGCCGGGTCCCTCCTTTCTCGAACTGGGCACGACCTTGACCTTCAGACCGATTCCTATCTTGCTTACGCGGGACGGTCCCCTCACACGATGTTCTAGCGAACCACACTCGAAACATCCTTTCCTCCGGTCCAACATTCACCCCAATGAAACTTTCCACAATCTTACACTGGGCCGATCTTTGATTAGTAGTCGTGGACCTCCTGCGCTGATTTGACCCACTCTGCTAAATCTTTTCTCAACATTACCACCGACCCAGACGATCCAAAGCCTCTCTTGACTTGCTCCTATCATAACTTTGCCTCGCGGACTCCTTGATTCCTTCCGGCTACCTTGGCCTTCTCCACCAAGACAAAGAACTCACGTTCTTCTTTGTGGAGCAATCAAGCGACCTTAACTCGTCTCTAAGTCCATCTTCAAAACGAACACAACGATCATGTTCCGATGCCACTATTCCCGAGCATAACGACTCGACCTTAGGAATTCCGCTTCATACTCCGAGACCGACTTATTCCCTTGCACTAACCCGAGAAAAAGCTTTCCTTTGAGCGTCAATGTAGCTTGATCTAACATACTTCTTCCGGTATGCGGCTTTGAAGTACTCCCAAGTGAGATCATCTCGCCGTAGCACCATCTCGGGATCGTGAGCCACCATCGATATGACTCATCCTTGAGAAGCGACACCGCTCCTT
The DNA here is from genome assembly GCA_025698515.1 of Gossypium sturtianum. Taxonomy (NCBI): domain Eukaryota; kingdom Viridiplantae; phylum Streptophyta; class Magnoliopsida; order Malvales; family Malvaceae; genus Gossypium; species Gossypium sturtianum. Next base: position 144,058,871 of record CM046943.1, read on the forward strand.
TCGCTTTCTCCTCATTTGTCAAATCTATTTCATCCATGATTCTTTCTGGTCGATTCCAGCCAATACTCACCCCGTATTGGGCGCTACACCGCACACACCTCGGAAAAATTCAGCTCCGTTAGCTCAAGTCTCTCAGAACCGACTTCCGAGCTCCTCCACTTCCACCAATTCCAGCTACCCTTTCCGAACCCGTAGCATCGCTTGTGACCTGCACAGCGTCGTCACCGTCGATCCTGCTCTTTCACCTCCAAAGGTTGGGGTGGTGGTGGCGGTATCTCATTCTCGAGATCCTTGACCCGACCCGGAGGTGCGTCGACCATCCCATCCTTCCCTTCCGCGTCCACGACGGGCCACGTCCTCTAAAGCTCATTCTAACTATCGCGCTTTAATCTGATTAGGAAATTTTTATTAATTAGTACATGTTTCACTTGATTATCCGCGAAGAAATTTTATGAAAAGAGTTTAATAGAGATTCTTTCGATCAAACAAGGTTTTAAGTCTTCTATCATGGTTTACAAAGAATAATACATCCATTCCCTATACCTTTCATACCTATGCACTCTTCAGGCATTACTGTCCGTTTCTAACCCAGGGGTATTTTCGTCATTTTTCCTAAAGGGTATTTTTGTAATTTTGTCTATCAAGAATATTTTGAAAATTTTAGAAGATACATTTGTCCTACCATCAAAAAAATAATTTAATGATTTTAAAACCGAAGTTTTCCTTAAAACATGGCTAATCCCTTTCGGGTTTTATTTAGGATTTTGCCTATGATCGAGTCCTCTTGGTTAGAGTGAACCGAAGCTACGCACCAGGTAGGAATCCCGAAGAGGAGGTGAGTCACGAGGACTGCTTAAGTACCAAGCTCTTCCTGATCCAATCCTAGACATGCGCACTTTCAAGGTTACCACACCCTAACTCGGCGACTTGGTCGTAGGTTGGTTTAATTAGGCTTTTAAAGTCTTATGTCTTTGTTTGGAGTAAACTAGTCCTAAAGTTTAAAATACTATCACTATCTACGTCCCAAGCTTCCTACCCTTCTACAATAAATAATTCATACAAAAAGTTAGTGGTACTTACCAGGCGGATCGGTGCTTGAGACTCGAGTGCCATGCTTATTCAAAACCATAATATTTCAAATAGACCTACTAAAACATTTTTGGGCCTTGGGCCCCACAGAGAGCTTTGAACTTGGCTCGACGATACAATTTTGTAACACCCCAAACCCGGCCCAAACATTACGACCGAATTTGGTTTGCTACAGAGAAAAGTTTTTGAAAAATCATTTTAAAACCGATTTTGAAATTAGTCGAAATGCCTTTCAATTTAAATTTTCTTTGTTAAAAACCAAACTTAAAATATTAGCTGAGTCGAGTTGTTTACAAATTTCGAATGTACCCGATGGTACTTTAAAAACATTTTTATGCTTAATTTGAGAAAACATATGCATCCGTTTTAACATAATCAAATAGTTTAAACAAACCATTCAAAACATGCAGCAATAATAAAATAATCCTAGGAGGCCTTATTACAATTAAGCAACATAAACCCAACAGAAAAATAGATAAAATCCAAAATTTATTTATTAAAAATCTCCACTGCATGGCCACCTCGAGTCCATCCGGCTCCTCATCCGCGATCTACGAGTCACCTGAAAAATTAAAGGAGAAGGTGAGTCACCAAGACTCAATGTGTAACCCTTCCCCGATTTAATGCGATATCATACACAAATTATAACCAATTATCATGCATAAGTTTAAATGCACCCAACCTAACCATCCATACGCCTTTTTCTACCCCTTGTGGTACCAAACCACTGGTGGTGCCAAACCACTGGTGACATATAGTCACAAATGTGATACCAAATCACTGGAGATACCAAATCTCCGGTGTCCAAGACACAATTGTGTTACCAAAACACCGTGACCGAAGTCACAAATAGATGATGGGGCCAACCCATCGTGTGATACCAAATCACCGCGCACAATCCCATATCTCAAAGTGGGGCCAACCCACGGTGGTATTAACCACAGGGACAAGTCGCTATGAGGTGCCAAACCTCCGGAGGTACCAAACCTCTGGTGACCGTAGTCACGATGTGTTACCAAAAACACCGTGTCCGCGACACGAATATCAACGCCCCTCCTCTCATCAACCCATAACAATCATTTATATGCATGTACCACAAATCATGTTAATAGATTTATTTAACAACATCCAATCGATTTATCATAAGCCATATATCAAATAATACACATACCAAATGTGTCAGGCTTCCCAAAAGCATCAAATAATAATCACATAGTAATAAGAACTTACCCAAATCCTTGTCAATACCATGAAGGTATTTCATCCATGTCTACACAAAACGTTTAGGCCTAAAATAACACTTAGCATATTAAAAAGTTATAAGATGTGTATGTATACACACCTGGCACCAAAAAGAGTTCTAAATCCCAAATAGACAAATCGGCCACACAAGTATTCTTGCCCCTATATTCGGCCAAAAATGAATATTAGAACCATGGCCTAATCGGCCAAACCAAAATAATTGAGAAAGGTTCCTTGTGAACCTAAAATCTTACCCAAAGCCTTCGAACACTTAACCAACACACTCCTAAAAGAATCGGCCTCACTTCCCTACAATCATCATCAATAAGGTTTATTAGCCTTCTCAACTTAAACGAAACTTAAAAGAGTAATCCTTCAAATAAACCTTACCACCTTACCAAAACCAATTTCTAGAGAAGTCCCGATGATAACTATCTTACCTTCAATATTCGGCCAAAGTTGATCAAGATAGGAGAAGAATATTTTCGGCACAACAAGGAGGTATATTCGGCTTTATGACAAAAAGAAAAGAATAGAAAAAGAAATAGAGTTTCGGCAAGAAGTAAGTATAGGAGGTTTTTGATGTTTAATCAAAACAAATGGGAGAACAAAAGGTTGATGAAGGTTTCGGTTTTGAGAGATTGAGATGAAGAAAATAGAAATTGAGCATAAAATGACCAAATGGTCAAAAAGTATTAAGTTTAGCAAATGGTAAAATTCGGCTAGAAAGAAAAGAGTTTGAGAGAGAATTGTTTTGCCACTTTTGCACCAAATGAAAGAAATGACCAAAAATCTTCCTAAGCCTTACCAACACTAGCATATTCGGCCAAAACTCCCTCCTTAGCCACAATGCCGTCCAAGTTCATGGCATAAAGGCATAGGATTTCTTTCCAAAATGTTTTCCTTGATACTAGCCCCATGTCTCCATATTTTCCTTAATTACTTGATTCCCTTCCATATGTTAACACTTGCCTTCAACCTATAGTCTACTAACCAAAAATTAACATGGTCAACCCTTATCTTAATTATCCTTGGCCGACACTTACCATACCAAAGCAAAAATAAAAGTTGTCCCAATGCTATTTAAGGGATTCAACCTCTCCCCTCAAGCTAAACTCCATGCGCCATTACCAACTTGCCATGCACTCATCTTGTGTCACTTATTGCTACTTAAATTAACTTAAGTGCTAAGCTCATTTAATCCTCTTCTTTAAATAAGCCTTACTAAGAATTATTCTACTAAACCGAGCTTACTCAAGACCCCTAATTAAGCCTTATATCATCACGCATAATATCACAGAAATTCAAATACAAGAAAAAATAATTCAATCACAAATAACCCCTATTTTGGGATGTTACAACACATCTCGACTTAAATTTTTTCATGAAGACGCAAATGATAGCATGAGGAAGGACTTCCAACTCCACAAACCACCCTGACAAAGCAAACGAGAGGAGAGTCTAGCTTAAGACTATAAACGAGCGCTTCTCGGGAGGCAACCCGAGCACTAACATAATTTATTCTCATATTTTGCTTTAAATTTATTTTTCTTTTCTTCTTTTCTTTATGAACACTTAGTTATAAACTAACAAGGGGTGCAGAATTCCAGGCCACACGGCCTTGCACACGGCCGTGGCCGTGGCTGACATAGCAGAGGCCGTGCGAATCAGTCCCAACCACTTGTCGACGTCACGGATCCAACCACTACACCACGGGCATCGACAAAGGGGCACGGTCGTGCCCCATGACCGTGTGAAGCTACTGCCTTTCCAACCACGGGCAAAACACGCCCGTGCCTGAAAATCATGCCAACATACTGACTTGTCGAACACAGGCTAGACACGAGCGTGGTTAACCAACACGCCCTAGAACACGGCCGTGCGAGGCGGTCGTGTGAATTGACATACCCTCCGTCCACGGGCGTGGGAGAGCCTCAGATGCAAAAAAAATTTTAAACCCCACAGCCCTCCCCTTCACCCCACCTTCTTCCATCTTCTTTTTCTTTCAAAAATCTCTCCCCTTTCCTTAGAAACAAAGCCTCTATAACTCTTGAGCTACAACAAAATCATATCCATGGCAAAGAAGCGTAAAAGGCCAATCTCCTCAAAGGAGACCGATTCACATGAGTTCATGCCGGCAGCTTCATCCAAACAACAAGCCAAGGATATTTGAGGCTATCTAGTTTTTATTTTATTTTTCTCTTTTGCTTCAATTTCCTTCCCTTTAACAATCTTATGCTTAATTTAGTTTATTTTATCTTAGTTTCTTGTTTTTAGGTCCTAAAGGCTACTTAGGAATCACGCCAATTCCACCACCACCAGCACCTCTGCAGTCTTAGAGATCACACCCACCTCGCGAACCATCTACCAATAAGGATTCTCAAGCCCCTTTATCTTTTAGCATTAGTTTAATTCAAAGTATATTTTCTTTCTCTTTATCTTCCTTGTCCTTAATTATATATTTAGTTTATTTTAATTACGTCTTAATAATCCTGGCTAATCCTCCACGAGTTTTCCAATTTCTTCATCTAGCGCAGAGAACTCGTGGGCAATCGTCACCTGCATCGCCTCCAACTTATCCTTCACCACGACCACTGCCAACTCAAGGAGCTCATCCATAATTCAGGGAGTTTCACTTATCCCCATATCTTCTGATCTAAACATTACATTTATATTATCTAACTTTGTACATTGAGGACAATGTACATCTTAAGTGTGGGGGGTGAACAACCTAAAAAGGTGCCTAACTTTTTTCATTATTCTCAAATTTCTGAAATTAGGTGCCAAACTTTTTGCATTGTTCTCAAAATCCTAAATTTAGTCTTGTTTTTAAGTAATTTACTCATATTACTAATTAGGATGAAATTTATGTTGATTTATGATTTTTATTGATATGTTTTAGATTAAGTCATTGATAATTGTGCATTGATGATTAAATTCTAAGAATACTAGAGAATCAAGCATGATAAGTCTATTTTTCAGAAATTAAAAATTTTTTAGGATGTTTACCTGAATTTAAATATTACTTTGAAGTTTGAAATTTACGAGGTTGACATCAAAATACCCATAATTTTTGTGAGATTTTGAGCCTTATAGAGCATATATTCTTTTTCTTGCTCACTATTGATTATGAGTGTGTCAACACTGATTTGTTATTCTAGAACTTGCATCGATTATACATGTCGAGACCATATTTTTTTTTGATTTGATACACAGAGATGATAAAGGCACCTAGGTTTTAACCCACTTACTCCATAAAAAGCCTACCTTCACAAATTAACCCCTAGCGAACCCCTTTTAATCCTAACAACCCTATTTATTGACATAACCGCTAATATTAACCCAGAAACCCTTTGTTTTTGTTATCACCATTCCTTTTGACTACCCTTATATCGAGATTTGATTTGATTAGTTGCCTAATTATGAATTTTAGTAATTTATCCCTTATTATGTATTTTTTTGTTCTTAAAAAAAACGAAGTATATTCATTATTAGTTATGTGATTAAACGATCTTATACATTTAAATTGCAAATATCGAAGAAGAAGCTCGTATTATTAGTATTATTAGTTGATGTAATTATTATTATTAGTTCATTAGTTCTTAGTTAGGTAATTTGTCAATTCAATATTGATTCTAACCCTCTAATTCAGCCTTACTCCACACCTTAACCCCTAGCCCCAAGTACAACCCTAACAAAGACCTTTTGATTTGTGTTTCATCTCATATTTCAGTGGTGGAGATTTGATTTTCATGCAAGCCTATGGGATTAACTCTTCATGTTTGACTTTTGAGTGCCTAAATTTTGAACCTTAAACACTTTGAGTGATTTGAGTGAATCCTTAGTGAGGATGTCAATCCTTGACAATTTCGAATCAGAGGTAATTATTTAGATGAAGGGAAACACCTATATTTTGTGCTACAAAATATAAGGCTTATAGTGTTTGAATTTTTAGGACACTTTGAGTTGAATTATCCATGTATAAATTATCTCTGAATTATGATGAAACACTATTAATGACTATTATGAATTATAGAAAGTTCGTTTTAATTGTAAGTTGAAAATTTTGCTTGAGGACAAGCAAAAGCTTAAGTGTGGGGGTATTTGATAAACCGAAATAGTAACATATTCTAGGCCCACATTTAGTATACTTTTGGATGAATTTTCCCTTGATTTATGTAAAAAGGTGCTCTTAATCCTTTCTTTTCATGTCTTATACCCAGGAAAACACCCAAGGATAAAAAGAACGAGAAACGGGCTCAAAACGGACCAAAACGGACCAAAGAGGAAATCGACATGGCCTGGACTTGGACCCACACGGCCGTGCCAAGTCAATCATCTAGAACACGATCTAACCCCGACTCACACGGCCGTGTCTCATTAAAGAAATCCGAACACGGCCTGGCCACGATTCACACGGGCGTGTGCCATGGCCGTGCCTCTGCCGTGGAAAAGAGCAATTTCATTCGGGAAAGGATACTTAGGGAGAAAGAAATGTATTTCAAAAGCCTTTAAATACACCCTAAGTATGACCTAAGGAGGGAAGCCCAAAGCCATCGTCTAGGGGCGCCGTGCTAGGCCAGAAAAGGTAGATTTGTGGGGATTAACTCAGGGATAGCCAGTTGATCCATCTCAAGAAGCCAGAATTATACTCAAGACGGAGGATCTCTCCTTCAATTCCTTCAGGGGGTTTTAGGGATTTCTTATGTTTTGTTTTATCTTTTCTCTTGAGATATTTTCCTTTATTGTTATGAACTAAACCCTTCAGATACCCGAAGGGGATAAAACCTAGGATGAATCTTGTTATTGTTTTCTGAATTATATGATAAATACTTAGTTTGTTCTTAATTATTTGAGCTTAATCCAAATTTAATGTGCTTAGGTGGAGGAGGAATAGACCCTGCCTAAGAGTAGATCCGACATAATTAAGCGGTGTTGACCGCACGCCTAGAGATTGGGTGACGAGATTTTGCCGGATTAGGGTGAAACCTAATATGGGAATCCATAGATCGATTTACTGCTATTCTAGGGGGTTATTATAAGAGAATGAGAGTTCCCCTAATTAACCTAGGGTTAGACATTATTCGCCTCGAGAGAGGGTTTAATATACGTTAGGGAGTCTTACGGATCAAACTAAGTGATAAATCGTATGGTTCAGTGTTAGATAACAAGTGAAGTCTAGGTGGATTCTTCCTAGGGTATCTCCTAAATCAACTGAGTTTTTCCCAAGTTATTTTCTAAATTCATTCTTCTTTGTCTTAGAGTCTTTAGCTTAGTAGTTAATTAATTTAGATTAAAAAACAACTTCACTTATTTTAGGCTAAATAATAGAAAGAAGGTTAGTATTAGTACTTTTAGTTCCTTTGGGTTCGATAATCCGGTCTTGCCTAAGCTATACTACTGTTTGATAGGTGCACTTGCCTTAATCGTTGTCAGAGTTAGTTTCCAGGTTCGATCATTCTTTTTATAAATTTTAAAGCTCTGATTCACAGCGATCAGACCTGTAGCCACAAGGGTAAACCATGGTGTGGACATCTTCTCAGCAAATCTTTGTATCTCTCCCATGCGTGGTAAAGTGTTTCTAAATCCATCTGCACAAAAGAAGAGATATCATTCCTTAACTTGGTCGTTTTGGCCGGCGAAAAATATTTTAATAAAAAACTTTTGGTCATTTGATCCCATGTAGTAATTGACCCTCGTGGAAGAGAATGCAACCATTGTTTGGCTTTATTCCTCAAAGAGAAGGGAAATAACCGAAGGCGGATGGTATCGTCAGTAATGCCATTTATCTTGAAAGTATCGCAAAATTGTAGGAAATTTGCTAAATGTGTGTTAGGATCCTCATCTTGCAAACCATCAAACTGAACAAACTGTTGTAGCATCTGTATAGTGTTAGGTTTCAATTCAAAATTATTTGCAGCAATAGTAGGTCTAACAATACTAGATGAAGTACCAACTAAACTAGGCTTAGCATAATCATACATAGTTCGGGGAGCCTAATTTTCGGCCATCTTTAGAGGTGGCGGATTGTTCTCAGCCATCTCTTCGGTGGTATTAACTTCTTCTTCTTGCTCTTCTTCTATGTAGTTTAGGCTTCGCCTTATCTCTCTACGATTTCTGTGAGCGGTACCTTCAATATCACTATCGTAAAGTAGGGGTCCTGTCGAGTTCCTTCTAGTCATAAACTAGAGGTACCTGAAAGGACAAAAGAAAATTAGCAAAGTTAAAAACAAAATAGGAAATAAAAGAAAAGTGCAAAAAATAAAAAATGGCTAAAGTAATAAAAATTGAACGTTCTTAATATTTTAGCCCCCCGGCAACGGCGCCAAAAACTTGATCGTTGTGTTTTGCGATGTCAAAGTCTTAAAATTTATAATGAGAATGATCGAACCTAGAAACTAACTATGACAATAATTTAAGGCAAGCGCACTTATCGAACAGTAGTATAGTTAAGGCAAGACCGGAATGTCGAACCCAAAGGAACTAAAAGTACAAAACACTAACTTTCTTTTTATTATCTACCCTAAAATAAAGGGAATTTGTTATTAAATCTAAATTAACTAATTATTAAACTAAAGACTTTAAGACAAAGAAGAATGAATTTGGGGAAATACTTGTGGGAAAAACCAATTGATTAAGACAATACTCGAGGAAGAATCCACCTAGACTTCACTTGTTATCTAACTCTGAACCAGACGATTTATTCACTTGACTTGATCCGTATGATTCCCTAATGTATATTAGACCCTCTCTCAAGGTGAATAAAGTCTAACCCTAGGTTGATTAATTGAAATCTCTTTCTAATTAAAACACCTAGAATTGCATTAACTCGATCTATGGACTCCCATATTAGGTTTCACCCTAATCCGGAAAAATCTCGTCACCCTATCTCTAGGCGTGCGATCAACTCCACTTAACTATGCTAGATCTACTCTTAGGCAGGGACTTTTGCTCCTCCACCTAAGCACATCAAACTTGAATTAATATTCCGGAAATATTAACACAAGAATTTAGAACACATAATTAAGAACAAATCAAGTATTTATCATATAGTTCAGCAAACGATAACAAGATTCATCTTAGGTTTCATCCCCCTCAGGTATCTGAGGGTTTAGTTCATAATAATAAAAGAAAACATCTCAAAAGAAAATATAAAACAAAACATAAGAAATCCCTAAAACCCCCTGAAGGAATTGAAGGAGAGATCCTCCGTCTTGAGTATGATTCCGCTTCTTGAGATAAATCAACTGGCTTTCTTGAGTAAATTCCACAAATCGCCTCCTTCTTCACCCTAGTGGGCCCGACGTAAGGCTTCAGTCGACTCCCTTTTAGGTCATACTTAGGGTGTTTATATAGGCTTGAGAATGTGTTACTTACCTCTAAGCATCCTAATCTGAGTGAAATTTCTCTTTGTCACGGCAGGGGACACGGCCATGGCACACGCCTGTGTGAATCGTGCCGGTGCCGTGTTTGAGGTTTGCTTTGAAGGAGCACGGTCGTGTGGTCTTGGGCCCAGGCCGTGTCGATTTCGTGATATGGCCCATTTGGTCCGTTTTAAGCCCGCTTTCTTGTTATTTTCATCCTCCGGTGCTTCCCTGAGTATAAACCATGAAAACAAAGGATTAAGAGCACCAAATTACATAAAATAAAGGATAATTCATCGAAAAGCATGCTAAATGTGAGCTTAAAATATGTTACTATTTCGATTTATCACTGGGACACAGCCGTGTGTCCCTTTGTTCGATTGTTACACGGCCTGGGCTATGTCACATGGCCTGCGGCACGGCTGTGTGACCCAACTTAGTGAGTTACATGGGTTGAGACACGGGTCGGGAGACGGTCGTGTGTCCCTTTGTTCGATTGTTACACGGCCTAGGCTATGTCACACAGTTGTGTGACCTTTATTTTCAAAATTTGCAACTTTTTCTGAAATCTTTTGGTTTGTTTCAAATAAGTCCCGAATTGCTTCTAAACTATTATTAAGGCATCAAAGGCTCGATTTAAGGCCCAAATGCATATGTTTGATAGGTTTTTAATAAGATTTATTTAATTAATGTAAAATGATTTTTATTGAGATGTTTTGATGTTAAATGTTGTTCTGATTGTTCGATAATGCTTTGTAACCCTAATTTGACAATGGAGATGGGTTAGAGGTGTTTCATTTAGTTGTATCAGAGCTACTGTTTAGTCAGTTCTCGGACTGAACATATAATGTATGGAGTCTAGAAATACATGCCATTATATAACCTATGATAGTGTGATATCTCCTGACTCAAATTGAATTATGTTTTCATATAGATAAAAGATGTCATCCAATCGAGTTGATTTCGATGAGGTTGAAAGTAATGTGCAAGCCTCCGTTCATGAAGCAACTAGTAGTGGGCCCGTAGCTGAGGGCCGGGAAGTGAGGCGAAAGAAGCATTATTCCAAATGATGTCTGAGTGGTTCTTTGAGTTTGTTAGAATGAACCCTATGGCTCAACGACCTCCACCGCCTCCCTTACCCCAACATGTCCCCACTATTCCTCAAGGTTTAGAGCAAGTACGAGTGAATAGACCTCTGGTTGATAAAATTTGTAAGTATGAGGCTGAAGAGTTTCGTGGAACAATTGAAGACAATCCTAAAAAAGCTAAATTTTGGTTAGAAAACACTATGAGGGTTTTTGATGAATTTTCTTGTTCTCCAACTGAATGCTTAAAATGTGCGATATGGTTGCTAAAAGGCTTAGCATATCAGTGGTGGAATACTTTGATTGTGGTGATACTAAAAGATCGTATAAATTGGGATTTCTTTCAGACAGAATTCAAAAAGAAATATGTTAGTCAGTGGTATCTTGAAAAAAATACAGAATTAGTTCCTTGAGTTAAATCAGGGCCATATGACAGTAGTCGTGTATGAAAGGGAGTTTGTGCGACTTAGCAAGTAAGCTCTGGAATGTATATCATCAAAAGCTGTTATGTGCACTTGGTTTGAAGATGGTTTAAACAAAGATATCAAACTTTTAGTTGGGATTCTGGAATTGAAAGAATTTGTGGAATTGGTGGATCGAGCACATAAAGCTAAAAAACTTAGTAAAGTTAAAAGAAAGGTAGATTTTGAGGCTCGTGACACTGGTAAACAACCTATGGGAAAATTATTTTCATCTCCATCAAAGAAATCAAAGGAATTTCACAGTCGTACATCAGCTTCAGTAGGATTTTCTAGAAGAGATAAAAGGAAGCAACATTAAAGTTTGAGACCTCAGGCTACTTTTGTAGCAAGCGTGGGGAGTGTTCGAAATAATAAACCTGAATGTCAACAGTGCAATAGACGAAATTTCGGCGAGTGTAGATTGAGAAGTGGATCGTGCTTCAAATGCGGTTCCTATGATCATTTTCTTCAAGATTTCCCTGAAAGATCTGATAAAGAGAAAGCTCAAAATACACGGTCGAGTAACACGGCTGGAGAGGGAGACTATCTAGAAATAGTGGTAAAACAGGAAATAGTCGAAGTGGAACGAAAGATTTTACAGTTACATCTGAGGCTAGGGCACCAGCTAGAGCCTATGCAATTCGAGCTCGTGAGGAAGCTTCAACACCAGATATGATTATTGGTTCATTTTCTATATTTGATACTAATGTTAATGCTTTAATTGACTCGAGGTCAACGCACTCATATATATGCACAATGTAACAGCCCGGTTTTAGCTAAATCAGAATAGTGGTTTTGAAACCACAAATCTGATGTCAAAAAATTATTTTAATATTATTTTCTGTATTTACAACATGTTATTTGATATGTGTGAAAATTTTGTGAGCTAATTTTACTGTTTAATTTCTCAATTTGAGAAAAAGGACTAAATCGCGTAAAGCGTAAAACGTGAGTTCTAATAGCTAAAGGTATTAAATAGCTACGGAATATTAAATTAGAGGTCCTTATGTTGTAATTAGACCATAATTAAATTGAGTGGACATTAATGGGCATAATATCATGAAATTTGGTGGTTTTTATTTAAGGTTAAAAAGGTAATTTAGTTAATTAAGTTAAAATTAATAAAACAAAATGAAATTATGTTCATATTATCATCTTCCACCACCGAAAATTCATGTTTTGAGAAGCCATTGAAGCTTTCGTAAGGTTCGGCTATTGCATGGTCTAATTGGCGAGTAATTTTTACTCGTTTTTATGACTTCTATGTTTTTGTAATCGTTGCAGCTCAATCTAGCTAGCCCGTACCTTAGATTTTGAAATTGTTAAAGATTTAACATGTTTCCATTGTTGAATACTTGAGTAATTTGATGATTGATGATAGATTATGAAAGCTTGATGATAGTTTTACATGTTTTGTTAAGTGATTTTTGATGAAAATGCATAATAGGGATTAAATTGTGATGCAAATTGTGTGGTTGAAATATGAAATAAATGAAATTTTTGGGCTCCTAGGGACTTATATATAATTTGGCCAAGTATGGGTTTTGTTGAAATTATGTGAATTTTGTGTTTTGTGAAATAAGGACTAAATTGTAGAAGTTGTGAAATACTTGGGGAAAAAGTGTAAAAGTTCTTTAAAGTGTGATATGGACTAAATTGAAAGAATATGTGATTGAATAAGTTAATTTTAAATTCATATAGATCAAGAAAGAAAGAATTTGGATTTAGATCGGGGGAAAAGCAAGGTTATCGAGTAGTCGACCCGATCCGTCATTTCCGTATATGAGGTAAGTTTGTATAACTGAACTTAAATGTGTATCTATTTATTTGATGGATGAAATTGAGATAGTATTTATTCTATTAGATAAATGTGGAGATATTAGATTAAATGCACGGTTTAAGTAAATGAGTTGCTGAATAAGACCATAGCTGGGCTATGGCAAAACCGGATAATAAGACCATAACCGGGTTATGGCATGTGAATGTAAGACCACGACAGGGCCTTGGCAATGTATGTGTAAGACCATAGTTGGACTATGGCATCGGAAAATTGACGTACTTATATCGTAAGCATTAATAAAGTCGAAGAGATTCGATAAGCAAAATGGTGAGAATAGATATGTATTAGTACAGGTATGTACAGAAATCTGTTCGAATGATGAATTATAAGAAGATGAGAATTTATGAGTTGCTTTATAGTTAAACTTTATGTTATCTCATTGATTGAGGTTTTAATTGCAAATTATGTATCTACTTGGAGTTGTTAATGAATGATGTTGATTATTTCATATATACATACTAACTTACTAAGCTTTATAGCTTACTTTTTTGATTTCCTTCTATGTTTTATAGTAAATCGAAGCTAGCTCAGAATCGGGGATCGTCAGGAACTTCATCGCACTATCGGACATCTATTTGATACTTTTGAGTTGTGTAAATATGGTATATAGCATGTATAGGCTTGTGTCATTTTGGTACGTTTGATGGATATGTATTTTGGCCATTTGAGTTGGCATAAGATGATGAACATGATGATGTTATAAATGTGAAAATGGTTCTATTTTGAGTTTGGTAAATTGACTTATGTTAGGTGAATGAAGTTGTTAATTTGGAAGTTATGTGTTTGGGAATTAATGCTTGATAATGCATGTTTGAATTGAATTAGTAAATTGAATTGTATATGTGAATTAGGTATGTAGTTAAATAGCAAGTTGTGACATATTTGTGACTTGCATGGTTGGAGATAGATATAACAAGAGTTATGTATTGGTTAATGACCTTTGGCTGCATATTTGTGCCTTGAAATGGTACCATTTGTACTTGTGTAGGTATGTGCAAAATGGGGTGGCAAATTAGCCTTGCAAATGGCCTATTTTTGTCCACACGGGCAGAGACACGGGCGTGTGTCTTAGCCGTGTGTGACACACGGCCATGTTGCATGGCCGTGTGTGACACACGGCCATGTTGCATGGCCGTGTGTCCCCTGATGTTGAAATTGAATTGAAGTCAGTATGCTCCACACATTCTCACACATGGGCGTGTGACTGGCCGTGTGGTACAAATCAGTATACCCCCCTAAATGGCACACGGCCTAGCACATGGGCGTGTGACTTGGCCGTGTTGCATAAGTCAGTATACCCTACAAGTTTAGCACGACCTAGTACACGGCCTGGCACACAGGCGTGTGTGGCCACTTCGAAGGGCACACGGGCTGGACACACGGGCGTGTGGTTGGCCGTGTGACCCAAGTCAGTATGTATGCCCTGTTTCCACACGGCTTGAGACACGGGCGTGTCTGGAGCCGTGTAAGGCACACAGCCGGTTCATACAGGCGTGTGACCCTTGAATGGTTGAAATTTTTCTAAGTTTCCAAAAATTTCCCGTGTTATCGGTTTAGTCCCGAACCACTTCTAAAGCATGTTTAAGGCCTCGTAGGCCCTTATAAGGAACAATGTGATTGTGACTTAAATGATATTTGAGTATGAATGCATAAATGTATGAGTTATGTATGTTAAATGATATGTATTGATTGGTAATACCTCATAACCCTACTCCACTAACAGATACGGGTTAGGGGTGTTTCATTTATTTGTATCAGAGCTACGGTTTAGTCGATTCTAGGACTACGTAGCATGTGTGAGAGTCTAGCTATACATGCCATATATACTCTGCGATAGTGTGATGATTCCTAACAGCTTAAATTGTGTTTTTGTATAGTAATGGATCCTGAACGAGCGATAGCTGATGATGTAGAGAGTAATGTGCTCGCTCCCACTCAAGGGACAGTGCTTTCCGAATCTAGACCCGTGTCTAGTAGTCACGGAGGTGAGGCTAAAGAAACCTTTTTCCAGATGATGAACGAGTGGTTCACTCAATACGTCCGGACAAATCCAGCTGCTCAACAACCTTCACCCCTCATATTCCCCAAACTTTACCTGTAGCTCCTCAAGGAGTCAAGCTTTTAAGATTGAATAAGCCTCTAGTTGATAAGATCCGTAAACACGGAGCTGAAGAGTTCAGGGCTAATGTTGATGATGACCCTGAAAGAGCTGAGTTCTGGCTTGAAAATACTATCTGAGTGTTTGATGAACTTTCGTGTACGCCAGCTGAATACTTAAAGTGCGCTATTTCTCTTCTGAGAGACTCTGCGTATCATTGGTGGAATACTTTAGTGTCGGTAGTACTGAGAGAGCGAGTGACCTGGGAATTCTTTCAGAACGAGTTCCAAAAGAAATACATCAGTCAGTGGTTCCTTAACCAAAAGCATAAAGAATTTCTAGAATTGTGTAATATCCAGGGATAGGGGCTATTTTGTGATTGCATTGTTTTGCATGTGGTTGTTTTGCAATGTTGCTTTTGTGTTGTTTTGGGGCTTAGTTGTAAGCTTAGTATAAGCCGGAGTGGTAGGAAAAATTTTGGTTTTAAGTTTTATGTGAGAGGAGCTGAAGGAGCTGGGGTTTAAAAATAATTTTAGGTGAAAAGTTAGTACAAGAGTTGAGCTAGTAAGATGGCAAAGCATGCGCCACTTGGGGCTTGTGTTTGGCGTCACTTGCAGGGGAGGAGGTCCTGTGTTCAAGCTGCGAAAATCCCACATTTTTGCTCTCATTTTGACGGCATGGAGGAGGAGAGTTGTGGGCAGTTCAAACTCTGCCATGGACCAAGTCAAATGTTTAAATGGTGGGTGGAGAGCGAATTTAGGATGGAGACTAGTTCAAACTAGTTTGAATGTGTGGCTTGGAGTAATTGTGGGTAGTGGCCAAATGTTGGGGAGTTTGTAGAGAGAGTGGCCGGTTTTGGTAAGTGGGGAGGGGTGTTAGCCGAAATTCACTTAGGCACTTTTGTGCATTTTTCGGTCACTTTGTGTCAAGCCAAATTCCTCTCTTTTGTCAATAGTAGCCGAAATTACAAGAGAGCTTTCTCTAATTTTCTTTACTTCTTGAAACCAAAAGACCAAACCCCTATAGCCTTGCCGAATTTGCTTTGTCCCTCTAAATTTTCTTGGTAGCCGAATGTTCTTTGCTCTCTCTCTTTTCTCTTCATTTGTGTAAGCCGAAACTCCATTCTCTAAAACACTTTCTCCATTCTTTCTTTTGCAAGCCGAAACTTCACCCTTCTAAACCTTTCCATTTCTTTTTCTTTTCCCCATTTCTATTGTTGGCCGAATATCAACCCCTATCCTTTTGCATTTCGTTTTCTCTTTTCTTTCACTCTGACCGAATCTTGTTTGATTATTACAAACCACCCTAGCCGAATCCTCTTTTTCCATCTTGTTTAAGAGTTGGCCGAATCTTTCCCCTCTCCTAGTGGTTCTTGGCCGAATATTGGTAGGTGTTACGTAAGTGCTTGGCCGAATGGTTATTTCTCCTCTCCCTTGTTCTGGTTCGATTTTGGGTTTGGTTGAAAGGAGTTAATCTTTGTTAACTATTACGTTATAGGGCCTTTGGATTTTGGAAGCAAGCAAGAGGAGTCTTCTTTCTCGGTTAATTGTTGGTAAGTGGTGGTAAGGGATTGGTTCTAGTAGTGCATTCTTTTAGTTTTCGTTAATCAAAGACTTCAAAAAAAATTAACAGTTCTCTTGTTAGGGTGTGGCCGATTGACTAAGGAAGCATTGGTTGGTTCGGGTTTTGGTAGGAAACCAAACCAAGTGAAAGGTAAGGGATTCAATTGTTAACCCCTTTGGTTTAATGGTTTTGGCCGAATGGTATAAGTGGCTAATCTATGTTTGGCCGATTATAGGAGCAAGGTATTTGAGGATCTTAGATCGGTTCGTTGGGTTTAAAAGCTTGCGTTTTAGCAGGTGTGTAAACTAACACACTCATTGCTTAGTAATATGTTTAATAAACCTGATTGTCAAACAGTATGGTTGATTGATATGATACCCTATGGGGTATGTGCACGGATATGGGTAAGCCCGTTTCATTACGAGTTCTATTAATGGTATATGATATCATGATCGATGATGTATGTGATATGAGATGCAATGTTAAACATGTTAGCATGATTACATGTATTGCGATTTGCATTAGTATGATATGTTATGGGTGATATGAGAGGAGGGGGAATATGATATCCGTGTCTTTGGGACACCAGAGGTTTGGCACCTCCGGTGGTTTGGTACCACGAAGATTGATTATTGTGACTTTGGGTCACGGAGGTTTGGCACCTCAGCGTCTCATCCCGGTGGCTTAGCACCACGATGGGTTGGCCCCACGATTGATTATACGGGATTGACGCGGTGATTTGGTATCACACGAGGGGTTGGCCCCATCATTGGATTCGTGACTTCGGTCACCAGTGATTTGGTATCACATTCGTGTCTTTGGGACACCAGAGGTTTGGCACCTCATAGCGTCTCGTCCCAGTGGCCGTACCACGATGGGTTGGCCCCACGGTGATTATCTGAGGATTGACGCCAGGTGATTTGGTATCACACGATGGGTTGGCCCCATCATTGGATTATTCGTGACTTTGGGTCACCAGTGGTTTGGCACCACAATTATGGATATCGTGACTTTGGGTCACCAGTGGTTTGGCACCACCAGTGGTTTGGTACCACACGGGGTAGAAATGGAGTACGGATGGCTAGGATTGGGTGCATTACTTGTATTGCGTTGCTATGATGTGTGTTAGCATGTTGCATTAATCGGGAGAGGGATTTATGCACTGAGTCTTGCGACTCACCTTCTCCCTTATCATTTCAGGTGACACTTAGATTGCGGACATGGCCGGGTGGACTCGAGGTGACCATGCCATGAATAAATTCGAAATTTCACTGATTTAGACTTGGTACTTAATTTCTTTTATTCCATATGGTTTTGTTGGGATTGTAAAAGGCCTCTTAAAATTATGTTTTGATTATTCACATGCTTTGATTGGATTTCAATTATGTCCTAATAAATTATGGATTATTATCGAATAAAAACTTGGATATAAAATGAGGTTTTCAAAACTACAAAGCGATATGTTTTAAATTTTACCATCGGGTATCACACTATAAATTAAAAATAAATGCAACTCAAACGTTTTCTAAAACTAGAGATTTTTCCACACTAAGCTCAAAATGTTTTTAAGCATCAAGAAGGAGATTACTTGGGATTCTCAAACGATATGGATTTGTCTTACTTATGGAGTCAACCAAGTTTTCAAATTTCCGGGTTTTCAAAATTCATTACCACCAGTTATAAAATGAGAATATGACAAAGAGTTTTTCATCGAATCTTTAACCTGAAACCTAACCCCTCAAACACGATTTTCCCCGTAACATGCCAGATTTGGTCGTGGTGTATTGACCGGGTTTGGGGTGTTACAATTTTGGTATCAGAGCCCAGTTCAAGGCTCGGCTGTGGGCCTGAGGCCCAAAATGTTTTAAGAATTTTTTTGTTTTTAAATGTTTTTGTTTCAAAGTATATGGTTTGAAAGGCATGGCTTCGAGTCTCCGGCACCAATCCGCCCAGGTAAGTACCCCTTACTATTCTTGTGATTACGATGTTGGTGTAATATGATTGAATGACTAGCAATTACTTTAGAAACCCCGAAACCACTAGGTCCACGACTTGCGAAAACAAAAATTTCTTTAATAAGGAAATATTCATAAGATCGTGCTTTTAAATAGCGGAATAAATCTTCGATGCATAAAACTTCTAAATCGGATAAGTCGAGGCGTAGTCATGAGCACTCGGGGTGGGCGTGGTCGTAATACACGCGTGGGCGTGGTCGGGTAGGATGACGGTTCACGAACCGGTAGGGTGCAGTCGAAATCGAGAGAATGAGATACGGTACCACCACCGGTGGAGGTGGTGAATTTCGAGATCGGTCGGGGATGCGATGTCGCGAGCGATCTTGCGAGTTCTGAAAGGGTAGGTAGGAGTAGGTAGAGGCGCGAGAGCTAGAAATCTATGCCCGAGCGACTCAGAGCAAATGGGGCTGAGGTATTTAGAGGTTTTTACGGTGTTGCTCGGCCACGGTGAGTATTGGTGGAAGCGCACGGAGCGGATCATGGATGATCTGGACTGGCTGCGAGGAGAAGGCCGAAGGGGATAGTATCGCTCCTTCGGGATGAGTCATACCAGTGGTGGCTCACGGTTCGAGGCGGGGCTACAGCGGAGGATCTCACTTGGGATTATTTTAGAGTGCTTATCGGAAAAAGTACATTGGAGCTAGCTACATTGACGCTGTGAAAAGCATTTTTGAGGCTAGTTCGGGGAGTAAGTCCGTGTCAAAGACAGGCGAATTCTTGAAGCCGAGTAGGTATGCTAGGGGCATTGTGGCTCACGAACACGAGAGCGCGTGTTCGATTCGAGGATGGTTTGAGAGGCAATTAAGATCGCTGATTGCTCCACAGCGGGAGCGTGAGTTTCTGCCGCCTGGTTGAGAAGGCTAAGGTAGCCGAGGGTGTTAAAGAATCTGTGAGGCAAAACATGGATAGGAAATGCAGACATAAGAGGAGTTTTGGATCTTACGGGTGCGTCGGGTAATCCGCAGAAAGAGCTAGACAAAGTGGGCGAATCGATCTGGTAGGTGCATTCTTTAATCGAGGACCGCGCATGTGTAGCCATTGTGGGAAATCTCATTGGGAGGTTGCTAGGCCCGGTGGAAAAGGATGTTTCAAGTGTGGCTCTTTGGATCACCGTGTGAGGGATTGTTCGCGTAAGTTGACTAGGATTCAAAGATCCGAGGCGGGGCCGTACTCGGTTCAAGAATAATGGACCGCCACCGCAGAGGGTCGTGGTAATGGCGAGAGGAGGAGCATGATGCATACTTGCGAATAGTACTGCAGTTCGAGGAAAAATAGCTTTATGCAAAATTTAGTAAGTGTGAGTTACGCTCGGGAGGTGACATTCTTGGGTCATGTAGTGTGGTGAGGATTAGGGTAGATCCTCGGAAGATTGAGGCGATTTTGGATTGGAAGCCGCCTAAGTCGATGGTGAGATTCGGAGTTTTCTGGGTTTGGCGGATACTACCGAAGATTTGTAGAAGGTTTTTCATTGATCGCATGGCGCCAATGACCAAGTTGTTAAGGAAGGGGTTCCATTTGTTTGGGTGAAAGCGGCGGAGAGTTTCGACAAACTAAAGAAGATTTTGGTGAAGCTCTGTTTTAATTCAACTTTGAGTGGGAAGGAATTCACACGGTGTATTGCGATGCATCACATACGGGATTGGGTTGTGTCTTGATGCAGAGAAGGTAAGGTTGTGGCTTACGCATCTCGGGAGTTGAGGCCACATGAGGTCAATTATCCGACGCTTACGACTTAGAGTTAGCGGTTGTAGTCTTTCGCCTTGAAAATTTGGAGGCACTACTTGTTCGGAGAGAGATCGATAGTCTACACAGATCATAAGAGTCTAAAGTATCTTTTGACTCAAAAGGATTTGAATTTGAGGCGTATGAGATGGATTGAATTGCTCAAGGATTATGATTGTTCGATTGAATATCATCCGGGTAAGGCTAACATGGTGGCAGACGCGTTGAGTCGTAAGGTTGTTTCGGACTTAAGAGCGATGTTTGCCCATCTGAGTTTGTATGACGATGGAAGTATTACAGCGAGAGCGAGTTAAGCCTACTTGGGTTGAAGCGGTCGAGAGAAAGCAGATTGGAAGATGAGGTTTTGAGTGCGCGAGAGGTCTCAGTGCGGGATGGTGGTTTGGAGGGTTCTGATTTATCTAGTGATGGAGTGTTATGTTTTCAAGGCGAGCTTGTATGCCGAAAGACGTTGAGTGAGGCGGAGGATTCTTCAGGACACACATAGCAGCCCATACGCTATGCATCTGGAGGAAGCAAGATGTATAGAGATCTAAGAGAGCAATTTTGGTGGCAGTCTCGAAGAAAGAAGTGACGGGGTTTGTAGGGAAGTGTCGACATGTCGTGAGTCAAGGTGAGCATCGATTGCCGTCGGGGTTGCTTCACCCGGTGAAGATTCCACAATGGAAGTGGGAAAGAATAACTATGGATTTAAATCGGTGGATTACCTCTTCTACCAGAGCAAGAAAGACTCGGTTTGGGTAATTGTGGATCGTCGACTAAATCACTCACTTCATTCCGGAAAAGGTTGATTACTCACTTGAGAGGTTGGCGAAGTCTGTATGTGTCGAGAGATAGTGAGATTGCGGTGTGCGATGATCGATTATCTCGGATAGGGATCCTGATTTACGTCAAGGTTCGGAAAGCATTGCATCGGGCTTTGGAGTACGCTTGCTTGGATTTCAACGGCTTTTCACCCGCAAATCGGCGGCGATCGGAAAGGGTTATACAGATCTTAGAGGATATCTTTGAGAGGTTGTGTTCTGGATTTGAGAGGTAGTTGGGAGGAGTTTACGCCATTAGCTGAGTTCGCCTACAATAATAGTTACCAAGCAAGCATCAAAATGGCACCATATGAGGCGTTGTATGGTAGAAAGTGTCGCTCACCTACATGTTGGGCGGAGTTGGGTGAGCGCCGATTGTTGGGACCAGAGTTGGTTGCAGAGACCGAAGACAAGGTTAAGTTGATTCGAGCTCGATTGAAAGAAGCTTGGATAGGCGTAAGTCTTATGCCAATCTCAAGCGGAGAGATATAGAGTTTCTTTGTGGGGATCAAGTTTTTCGAAGGTCTCGCCATGGAAGAAAGTATTGAGATTCGGAAGGAAAGGCAAGCTAAGTCCGAGGTTTATTGGGTCGTATAAGGTGCTGAAACGAGTGGGACCAGATAGCTTACCAAATTGAGTTGCCGGCGAGTTGAGTCGATTCACGATGTATTTCACATTTCGATGCTTAGGCGTTATCGTTCGAGATCCATCGCATGTCGTGGCGATGGAAGAGATCGAGGTGAATCGGATTTGACCATGGAGGAGGAACTGTGCGGATCCTAGATCGGGATGTGAAGGTTTTGCGTAGGAAGTCGGTGCCTCTGGTAAAGGTGCTATGGCGGAACCATGGCGTGGAAGAAGCTACGTGGGAACCCGAGGATGTGATGAGGCAAAGAATACCCTCAACTCTTTTGATCGAGGTAATTTCGAGGCCGAAATTATTTTTAGAGGGGTAGAAGCGTAATATCCAGGGATAGGGGCTATTTTGTGATTGCATTGTTTTGCATGTGGTTGTTTTGCAATGTTGCTTTTGTGTTGTTTTGGGGCTTAGTTGTAAGCTTAGTATAAGTTTGAGTGGTAGGAAAAATTTTGGTTTAAAGTTTTATGTGAGAGGAGTTTGAAGGAGCTGGGATTTATAAATAATTTTAGGTGAAAAGTTAGTACAAGAGTTGAGCTAGTAAGATGGCAAAGCATGCGCCACTTGGGGCTTGTGTTTGGCGTCACTTGCAGGGGAGGAGGTCCTGTGTTCAAGCTGCGAAAATCCCACATTTTTGCTCTCATTTTGACGGCATGGAGGAGGAGAGTTGTGGGCAGTTTAAACTCTGCCATGGACCAAGTCAAATGTTTAAATGGTGGGTGGAGAGCGAATTTAGGAGGGAGACTAGTTCAAACTAGTTTGAATGTATGGCTTGGAGTAATTGTGGGTAGTGGCCGAATGTTGGGGAGTTTGTAGAGAGAGTGGCCGGTTTTGGTAAGTGGGGAAGGGTGTTAGCCGAAATTCACTTAGGCACTTTTGTGCATTTTTCGGTCACTTTGTGTCAAGCCAAATTCCTCTCTCTTGTCAATAGTAGCCGAAATTACAAGAGAGCTTTCTCTCATTTTCTTTACTTCTTGAAACCAAAAGACCAAACCCCTATAGCCTTGTCGAATTTGCTTTGTCCCTCTCAATTTTCTTGGTAGCCGAATGTTCTTTGCTCTCTCTCTTTTCTCTTCATTTGTGTAAGCCGAAACTCCATTCTCCAAAACACTTTCTCCATTCTTTCTTTTGCAAGTGAAACTTCACCCTTCTAAACCTTTCCATTTCTTTTTCTTTTCCCCATTTCTATTGTTGGCCGAATATCAACCCCTATCCTTTTGCATTTCGTTTTCTCTTTTCTTTCACTCTGACCGAATCTTGTTTGATTATTACAAACCACCCTAGCCGAATCCTCTTTTTCCATCTTGTTTAAGAGTTGGCCGAATCTTTCCTCTCTCCTAGTGGTTCTTGGCCGAATATTGGTAGGTGTTAGGTAAGTTCTTGGCCGAATGGTTATTTCTCCTCTCCCTTGTTCTGGTTCGATTTTGGGTTTGGTTGAAAGGAGTTAATCTTTGTTAACTATTACGTTATAGGGCCTTTGGATTTTGGAAGCAAGCAAGAGGAGTCTTCTTTCTCGGTTAATCGTTGGTAAGTGGTGGTAAGGGATTGGTTCTAGTAGTGCATTCTTTTAGTTTTCGTTAATCAAAGACTTCAAAAAAATTAACGATTCTCTTGTTAGGGTGTGGCGATTGACTAAGGAAGCATTGGTTGGTTCGGGTTTTGGTAGGAAACCAAACCAAGTGAAAGGTAAGGGATTCAATTGTTAACCCCTTTGGTTTAATGGTTTTGGCCGAATGGTATAAATGGCTAATCTATGTTTGGCCGATTATAGGAGCAAGGTATTTGAGGATCTTAGATCGGTTCGTTGGGTTTAAAAGCTTGCGTTTTAGCAGGTGTGTAAACTAACACACTCATTGCTTAGTAATATGTTTAATAAACCTGATCGTCAAACAGTGTGGTTGATTGATATGATACCCTATGGGGTATGTGCACGGATTCGGGTAATCCGTTTCATTACGAGTTCTATTAATGGTATATGATATCATGATCGATGATGTATGTGATATGAGATGCAATGTTAAACATGTTAGCATGATTACATGTATTGCACGATTTGCATTAGTATGATATGTTATGGGTGATATAAGAGGAGGGGGAATATGATATCCGTGTCTTTGGGACACGAGGTTTGGCACCTCCGGTGGTTTGGTACCACAGATTGATTATTGTGACTTTGGGTCACGAGAGGTTTAGCACCTCGGCATCTCATCCCGGTGGCTTAGCACCACGATGGGTTGGCCCCACGATTGATTATACTGGATTGACGCCCGGTGATTTGGTATCACACGATGGGTTGGCCCCATCATTGGATTCGTGACTTCGTCACGGTGATTTGGTATCACATTCGTGTCTTTGGGACACCGAGGTTTGGCACCTCATAGCGTCTCGTCCCGGTGGCCGTGCCACGAGTGGGTTGGCCCCACGGTGATTATACTGGGATTGACGCCGATGATTTGGTATCACACGATGGGTTGGCCCCATCATTGGATTATTCGTGACTTTGGGTCACGGTGGTTTGGCACCACAATTATGGATATCGTGACTTTGGGTCACCAGTGGTTTGGCACCACCAAAGTGGTTTGGTACCACACGGGGTAGAAATGGAGTGCGGATGGCTAGGATTGGGTGCATTACTTGTATTCGTTGCTATTATGTGTGTTAGCATGTTGCATTAATCGGAGAGGGATTTATGCACTGAGTCTTCACGACTCACCTTCTCCTTATCATTTCGGTGACACTTAGATTGCGGACATGGGCCGGGTGGACTCGAGGTGACCATGCCATGAATAAATTCGAAATTTCACCGATTTAGACTTGGTACTTAATTTCTTTTATTCCATATGGTTTTGTTGGGATTGTAAAAGGCCTCTTAAAATTATGTTTTGATTATTCACATGCTTTGATTGGATTTCAATTATGTCCTAATAAATTATGGATTATTATCGAATAAAAACTTGGATATAAAATGAGGTTTTCAAAACTACAAAGCGATATGTTTTAAATTTTACCATCGGGTATCACACTATAAATTAAAAATAAATGCAACTCAAACATTTTCTAAAACTAGAGATTTTTCCACACTAAGCTCAAAATGTTTTTAAGCATCAAGAAGGAGATTACTTGGGATTCTCAAGCGATATGGATTTGTCTTACTTATGGAGTCAACCAAGTTTTCAAATTTCCGGTTTTCAAAATTCACTACCACCAGATTATAAAATGAGAATATGACAAAGAGTTTTTTATCGAATCTTTAACTCGAAACCTAACCCCTCAAACACGATTTTCCCCAGTAACATGCCAGATTCGGTCGTGGTGTATTGACCGGTTTGGGGTGTTACAAATTGAAACAGGGCCGTATGGCCGAATGGCGAATATGAAAGAGAATTTGTACAGTTGAGCAAGTATGCTCGAGAATATGTTTCTACAGAAGAGATAATGTGAAAGCAGTTTGTTGATGGGCTGAACGAAAACATTAAACATCTGGTCGGGATATTGGATTTAAAAGAATTCGTTGTGTTAGTCGAAGGTGCTTGCAAAGCTGAAGAACTGGGCAAAGAAAAGAGAAAGGCTGATTCGGAAGCTAGAGATTCGAGAAAGAGATTGATGAATAAACCCTATCACTCTTCATCAACGAAATCCTGAGATTCGTATAGTCGATCAAATGCACTAGTGGAGTACTCTAATAGAGATCGTGGAAAGCAATTTACGAGTTCAAAAACTCCAGCTATATTAGTGGAAAGTGTGGGTAATGTTAGACTGAATAAACCTGACTGTGGACGATGTGGAAAATGACATTTTGGAGAGTGTAGACTGAATGATAAAGCCTGTTTTAGATGTGGTTCGCATGAACACTTCATTCAAGATTGTCCTGAGTTAGATGAGAAAGATAAATCTCAGAGTGCAAGACAAAGCAACACGACTGTGAGAGGAAGACCATTCCGTAATGTTGGAAATATGAGTGGTGGTAGAGGTGCGACACGAGATACTACTGTGAGATCCGAGGCCAGAGCACCTGCTAGAGCCTACGCTATTCGCGCTCGCGAAAAAGCATCATCTCCATATGTTATCACCGATATTTTCACTCTCTATGATACTAATGTGATTGTATTGATAGATCCAGGATCAACTCATTCTTATATATGTATGAATTTAGTATCTAGTAAGACTTTGCCTGTAGAGTCTACTGAATTTGTGATTGAGTATCGAACCCCTTAGGCAAATGTGTTTTGGTTGACAAAGTCTGCAAGAATTGTCCGTTAATGTATCGGGACTTCTATTTTTCGGCTAATCTGATGTTGTTGCAATTCGATGAATTTGATGTGATTCTGCGTATGGGTTGGCTAACGATGCATGATGCTATAGTGAATTGTAGACGAAAGACAATTGAACTGAAATGTCAGAATAATGAGACTATTAGAATTGAATCTGATGATCTGAATAGTTTCCCAGAGGTGATCTCGTCTATGTTAACTCAGAGATTTGTGAGAAAGAGGTGTGAAGCTTATCTTGCTTATGTACTTGATCCGAAAGTGATAGAAACAAAGATTGAATTAGTACTAGTTGTGTGCGAGTATCCAGATGTATTTCCTGAAGAGTTACTTGGTTTACCACCTATCAGAGAGGTTGAGTTTGGTATTGAATTAGTACCGGGAACAACTCTGATATCGATAGCTCCGTACAGAATGGCTCCGATAGAGTTAAAAGAATTGAAAGCTCAGTTGCAAGAGTTGACAAATAAAGGTTTTGCTAGACCGAGTTTCTCTCCCTGGGGTGCACCGGTGTTATTTGTGAAAAAGAAAGATGGCACGATGAGAATGTGTATAGACTATCGACAGCTCAACAAAGTGACGATCAAGAATAAATACCCTTTGCCACGAATAGATGATTTGTTTGATTAGTTAAAAGGGGCAGCAGTGTTTTCAAAAATTGATTTGAGATCGGGTTATTACCAGTTGTGAGTTAAAGAATCAGATGTGCCAAAGAATGTATTTAGAACAAGGTATGGACACTACGAATTTCTTGTTATGCCTTTTGGACTAACAAATGCACCTGCTATTTTTATGGACTTGATGAACCGGATTTTCAGGCCGTACTTAGACCGATTCGTAGTTGTATTTATTGATGACATTTTGATTTACTCTCGTGATGAATCTGATCATGCCGAGCATTTGAGAATCGTGTTACAAACTTTGAGAGATAAACAGTTGTTTGCAAAGTTCAGCAAATGTGAGTTTTGGCTACGAGAGGTTGGTTTTCTGGGACATATAGTTTTAGCTGCGGGTATCCGAGTTGACCCGAGCAAAATTTCTGCGATTGTTGATTGAAAGCCTCCGAGAAATGTATCCGAAGTCCGTAGTTTCCTGGGACTAGCAAGCTGTTATAGATGATTTGTGAAAGGCTTCTCGATGATTGCGACTCCAATGACACGATTGCTTCAAAAAGATGTTAAATTTGAGTGGTCAAAAAAGTGTCAGCAGAGCTTCGAACAGTTGAAAGTATTATTGACAGAGGCACCAGTGTTAGTTCAGCCTGAGCCGGGTAAAGAATTTGTAGTTTTCAGTGATGCATCGTCAAATGGCCTGGGTTGTGTTTTGATGCAGGAAGGCAAAGTTATAGCTTATGCCTCCAGATAGTTGAAGATGCACGAAAAGAATTATTCGACGAACAATCTAGAGTTAGCCACGATAATGTTTGCATTGTAAATTTGGCGTCATTACTTGTTTGGTGAGAAATGCCATATTTATATCGATCACAAAAGCTTGAAATATCTGATGACTCAGAAAGATTTGAATTTCCGACAGCGGAGATGGCTAGAATTACTTAACTATGAATTAGTGATTGATTATCATCCAGGGAAAGCAAATGTAGTTGCTGATGCTTTGAGCCGAAAGTCCTTATTTGCTTTACGTGCTTTGAACACACAATTAGCTTTGTCTGATGACGGTTCGATAGTAGCCGAGTTGAAAGCGAGACCGTTATTTCTACAACAGATTTGTGAGACTAAAAAATTTAATAATGAATTGCAAGCAAAATGAGCTCAGTGTGTGTAACATCCTCGAAAGGGCCTATGCATTTTCAGTTTAATTGTACGAAATGACAAGTCTTAAGCACTATGAATAAATTTTTGGTATTTTTGGAATTCTAGAAATGCATAGAAATGGAAATGAACATTTTGGAAACTGAGCATTTTTGGAAACTTGAACATTTTTGGAAACTGAATATTTTTGGAAACTTGAACATTTTTGGAAATCAAACATTTTTGGAAATGTTTCAAAAATGGAAAGTGAACATTTCGGAAACACGGAAATGTAAGAAAAATGGCAAGTTACTGAGCCGATCGAAAATTTTAGGAAACTTGGAAATGACCCTAAAATGATGAGTTTTAAGGTTTAGAATAGGAAATTAAGGCAAGGGGGCCTTAAAGGTAAAATTTAGTAAAATTTGACACACAAACGGGCTAGGAAAAGTGGCTGAAGATGGCACTTATGGCTTATGGAAATGGCGCCACATGCAAGGTGTTGGGCCTGAGTTCGAGTCACTTGGGAAGCAAATAATGAAGGCTATATTTTTGCTTCCGGAATATCGAGGTGGACGACACATGCTTCTAGAAATAAAGGTGTTTTATTCTCATTAATATGTGAATAATAAGTGATAAATATAGGATTAATTTTTAATATAATTATTGAGGAGATAAAAGATGGATTAAACACTTTTATTTTTAAATAAAAGAGATAATATTATCACAAGGAAGAGTGGTGGCCAAGTCAAGGACTCTTGGCTTAGTAATTTCGGCTAAAGGAGGAGAGTTAGGCTATTCTCTCATCTTTTCCTAAGTGTGCCGAAAATTCCCTAGCCCCTCTTTCTCTCTGCCGAAATTTCTCCTAAGCAAAACTCCATCTTTTCTTCTCCTCTCCTTTGCTATTGTCGAGCCAAAACACTCTTTGATCCCTGTTAAATCTCCATAGCCGAATCTCTGTGACTCTAGGCAAGGAAGCAATCGGCTAAAGGCATTAAAGGTAAGGTTAAGCATCATTCAAATTCTTTTCTTTGCTAGTTGCTTAGAAAGAGAAGGGTCTAATCCTATTCTTGTTTTTTTGGCCGAA
Organism: Gossypium sturtianum; assembly: GCA_025698515.1. NCBI lineage: Eukaryota > Viridiplantae > Streptophyta > Magnoliopsida > Malvales > Malvaceae > Gossypium > Gossypium sturtianum. Next base: position 144,087,911 of record CM046943.1, read on the forward strand.
TCTGCAAGGGGTCTCTCAGGTTTCTACAATTGTTGAAAACAAGGATCAAGGATCTAAGGTGAGATAAGTATATATTTGGTCGAAGGTTACGTTTTATATGTTAGATCTAACATATGAATTATAGGAATTTCAATATCACTAAAGGGAGCAAGGAACCGATTTTTGAGATCTCATCTCAAGGTAAGTGGTTATAATCGGCCAAGGTTCTTTCTTAAATGTCTAGATCTATTTGTTTTAATCGAGAGACTAATCAAATCGATGGATTTAATGGTTAGCCGATTTCAAGGGAAGAACACAAATCTTCGGGATTTGATTACCAATCAAATCGGCAAACAAGGTAAGTGTTAGTAATACCATTCCTAGTAGGATTTGGTTTTAAAATCGAAAAGGTTATTAATATGTTTATGTATGGTGGGCCGAATATAGGAATTAACAGATCTAAAGCCTAAATCGGGATTTTCGGGATCTCAAGGAATCTATTAAGCAAATCAGGTGTGTACTCACACTAACTTTCGATATATCATATGGCAATTATTTTAACATATGAATATGCATAAGAATGTGAATATGGCTAAGTACCATAAATATGGTAAAAGTACCCAGGTACGTTTCCTACTTTTGATAGGATTATGAATATGTATATTGTTACATGTGAATAATGAGAAATTAAGTATGTTATGCATGATATAAAATATATGGGGCATTCGGGATCTATGTGAAAGGGGAAGAAGGTGTTGACTTTGGTCTCACCAACGGAATATGGTGACTACGGTCACAAAATTTGAATATGGTAACTTCGGTTACATTATCTGAATTTGGTAACCGGTTACATTATTTGAATATGGTGTCTAACGACACAAATTATATGGGCGATGAGCACGTCGATCGCAGCGATCGCCGATGGTGTGTAGCGGATGGAGGGTTGACTTAGTAGTCCCCACGGTGTGTATAACATCCCCAAACCCGGCCCATTCACTACGACCGAATCTGGTTATGTCACTAGGAAAAGACGGTTGAAAATCTTCTTAATTTAAAATAAAACATCGTAGTTTGCTTGAATTTTGGAAAACATATCTTTGGAATAAAACTTTGCTATTAAACTCATTCATTTTTAAAACTTTAGTTTATAATATCCAATTTGAATAAATAGGTTGCAAACCATAAATCATTTTCACGTAGCAATTTAATTTAAATAAACCATAGTTAAAGTAATACCAAAAACATAAAATGGCCTTTATTACAACCCAACAATTCAAATAAAGTACTTATATCAAAATCAAGCATGGAATAATTGAACATCATCTTGGCATGGGCCACCTTGTCCTCTCCGATCCAGGTCCACTTTATGCACTACTCGAAATGGTTAAGGAAAAGGTGAGTCACCCAGACTCGATGTGCTACCCTTTTTCCCGGATTAGCAAAATATCACATACAAACATAATCATGATCATCATGCATCCCAATCATATGCACCAATCCTAACCGTCCATACACCTTTTCTACCCCGTGTGGTACCAAACCACCGGTGGTGCCAAACCACCGGTGACGTATAGTCACAATGTGTTACTAAAACACCGGTGACCGAAGTCACAAATCCAATGATGGGGCCAACCCATCGTGTGATACCAAATCATGGCGACAATCCCGTATCTCAAAAGTGGGGCCAACCCACGGTGGTGTTAACCACGGGGACGAGTCGCAATGAGGTGCCAAACCTCTCGTGTCCCAAAGACACAAATGTGGTACCAAACCACTGGTGACCGTAGTCACGATAATCGAGTGATGGGGCCAACCCATCGCCGTGTGATACCAAATCACCGGCGTCAATCCTCAATACCGCCTTGTGGGGCCAACCCATCGTGGTGCAAAACCACGGGGGCGAGACGCTGAGGTGCCAAACCTCTGGAGGTGCCAAACCTCTCGTGACACAAAGTCACAAAGTTGTGTTACCAAAACAACTGGTGCTCGTCGGCACAAAATATCAACTTGCCCCCTCCACTCATATCACCCATCATCATACCAACTCATGTATAGTATTCAAATCATGCAAACATGTTTAACGTTGCATCTCATAGCACATACATCATAAATCATGACATCATGTATCAATAACAGTACTCATAATGAAACGGACTTACCTGAATCAGTGCACATACCCCATAGGGTATCATATCACTCAACCATACTATTTCGGTTTTACCAATCAATCGATTTATCAAACATATACAAAGCAAGAAGTGTGTTAGTTTACACACTCGATTACTAATGCGACTATCAAATCCCGTAGATCAAGATCTAACGCACTAGATCCCCCATTCCTTAACACTTTTCGAGCACTAGCCACAACCCGAGATATGCGAGATCAAGCCTTCCCTACAATCGGCCAAAACTAAACAACATAATCATGCTAATCAACCTTTAAGGGTAAAATCGTAATTTTACCTACTAAGGGTATTTTCGTAAATTCACACCTGCAATGGCCTTTACGAAGGCCTAATGTCGCCACTAGCGACTCACCTACCACTTCCGGTTGAAATGGACTATTGGGCCTAAAGCCCAATTTCGCCCATCCGGGGCCACACGCCCTCGTGTGGCCCACCTAACACGAATCTAGCCACGTATATAACTTCCACCTAGTCTAGTTCAACATATACTAACCAATCATGCAATTTACTCATATGGGCCCACGGGCCCATTGGGCCCACCGGCCCATCGAGGCCCAAGCGGCCCCAACCCACGAGAATACTACATCGATGGCCTCAACTATCGCGTCGAAGCCCCACACGCGCGCGCACGCTCGTGTAACTACTATTGCCGTGACCGGCACTTCGGCATTTGCCGCCTACAACTAGAGTAGAGAGAGTTACACACTGATAGGACTCGGGGGCTAATCCGCTCCGATCACTCTTGTGCCCAAACGCCCTCCAAGATGTGTTTACTCTCCTCCTAGGATGCTCCTTATATAGCTAGCTCTTCACCTTCATTCTTTGTGTCTTTCCGATGTGGGATCCCTTCACAAGAGAGTTTAAATTCAATCAAACTCTTGCCAGTCCAATCATGAAATAAATACTCCATTGCTTGTCATGAGATTCGAACCTGAGCTCCTTCTTTGCTGCATGCCTTACTTCCAACGCCTGTGCCACTCGGCCACTTTGATTTTATGCCATAAAATCACACCTTTTAATCTTTAAAGGCTTCCTACTCAAGCCCCACGTCGCATAAGAAAAATAAAACACGTAAAAGCTGCTTGCTCGCTCGAACCAGCGCCACGCGCACCTCCAACTCCTAAGTGCCGCACCGGAACCACTTGGACAAGTTCTTTGCTTGCGTCAAAACACGCCCTACTCCTTTTAAGGCCTCCCCTCCTTGTAACGCCGAACCCAAAAATATTAAAACCCTTGTAGCCGCCTCTCGGACTCGAACCCAGGCCCTCACCAGCGTCCTCCCAAGCTCTTAAGCCGCGCACTGAGACCACTCTACCACCGCCTTCCCTTGTGCCAAAAATTACGAGAAAATTATTCTTAAGACCTCCCTTGGCCCGATTCCCTTTTCACTAAAAATCCAAAATTTTCCAAAGTCTCCCCTTTCATCCAAGCATTCTTAAAACCTCTAAAACTCACCCAAGCACTCCCAAAACCTACTAACACTTTATTTATACCCAATACGCACACCCCAAAACCAGGGTGTTACAAAGGTGTGATTGGCGGTGCACGAGTGGTGTGTGGCGGATGGACAAATAGGCTTGGGTTTGGGTTGCATCATTCTTTTTATGAATATGTCTTTGATATGAACATGTATGCCTGAATTGTTGAATGTTAGTTTGTGTACACATTGAGTCTGTTGACTCACCCAGTTTGGGAACATTTTTCGAGAGATGATCAATAATGGACCGGCCTCGGCGAGGAGCTAAAGGTGGCCATGCATAGCAAGGAAAGACTTTTATTACTTGGGATCATTATTTATATTAAGTACTTAAATTTTATTATTTTTGGGGTTTTGATTGATGTAATAAGGCCATAAGGCCCAAGTGAATTTCTTTATTTCTTTTGCTTTACTAATGGATATTATGTCACTTAACTAATTTGGATGTAAGTAAGTACAAAATTACTTTTCTTAAAAAAATGAACTCAAAAATTCTTTTGTCACCTTAATTAAATTGGATTTATAAAATTAAATAAATGGGTTTTTAATCTAAGCCCAACCCAAAACGAAATTTTCCTGAAAATACACAAATTCTCTCTAAGAAACAAAGAAATTTGAAACCGGTTTACTCAAGGAACATACGAGATCCTGGTTCGTGCTCGTGGGCCGGGTGTGGGGTGTTTCTGATTTAATATCGAGCCCGATTTTAAACTCTCGGCACGTGGGCTAAGGCCCAAAACGTTTTTAATTCGAGCTCAAATGATTTTCTTGAAATAAAGCGGTATTCTAGCATGGCACCTAAGTCTCCGACCCAAAGTCCACTGTGTAAGTACCTAACTTTATGTGTGATTCTCGTGATTTATGTAGAAAAGGCATGGAACGTGAGAATAGAATGATAGGAACATGAACCTTAGGGCTAGATTACTCAAACACGTAACCACATAAGACTTAATGCACTAAACAAACCTATGGCTAAGTCACAGAGCTAGGGTGTGGTAACCCCTGTGCGCATGTCTAGGATTGGATCCGGAAGAGCCTGGTATTTAAGCAGTCCTAGTGACTCACCTCCTCTTCGCAGGAATCCTACCTGGTGCGTAGCTTCGGTTCACCCTAACTCAGAGGGCTCAGCGGTGTGGCAACCTCTGTGCGCATGTCTAGGAATGGTTTCGATGGGAGCTTGGTATTTAAGCAGTCCGCGTGACTCACCTCCTCTCCATTCGAATCCTACCTGGTGCGTAGCTTTGGTTCACCCTGACCAAAGAGGGCTCGGTCATAGGCTAAACCTAATGACTAAAACCCGAAAGGGAACTAGCCATGTTTAAAAAAAAAAAGAACCCATAAAGTTTTACAACTTTTGGAATATCCCTAACTTACTAAATTTTACCAATTTACCCTGATTTATGGAAAATTACCAAAATACCCCCGAGGTCAAAAATTACCAAACGCATACGGATTCCAAATTTTTTTTCCAAAATTACCTCGAACTTTAAAATTTCCAAAATACTTTTGACAAAATCACCGAGGAACTTTCATTTGAAAAATTACAAAAATGCCCCTGTAGGATAAAATTACGAAAATACCCGGGTAGTGGAAAAACAATAACAATGAAAACTACAACATTTCTCTGAATGAATGAAAGTTCATAATTGTTTCTTTGGATGGATGAATGAATGAAAGACGTGTGCTTGTGTGAATACGAAAGAACCACTCCTAAAACTCTTTTCATAAAACTCCTTCATGCGGATAATAAGTGGAATAATGACTAATCCATAAAACTTTTTAATCGGATCTCGACGCTAGAAATGAGCTCCGAGAGGGCGTGGTTGTCGTGGGCGAGGTAGAGGAAGGATGATCGTGTGTCGAACACATTAGATCGGGTCGGGGTTCTAACAATGAGATACCACCGCCACCACCACCCCAACCAGAATGTGGAGCGGCAAGCTCGGACGGGGAAGATCTTTGTGTCGCAGTGTCTTTGCGAGTTTTGGAGTTGGTGGGCTGTGCGGGAGGAAATTCGAAATCGAAAATCAGGCTCGAACGGCTCGAGCTAATGGAGCCGAGATGTTTAAGTGGAGTGTCGGAGTGGCACCCGATCATACCGAGTATTGGTTGGAAGCGACGGAGCGCATAATGGATGAGCTTGATCGATCCCGAGGAGAAGTTGAAAGGGATGGTGGCATTATTACGCGATGAAAGCGTATCAATGGTGGTTAACTATTCGGGATGGTACCAATCTACTGAGGATCCGACACAGGAGTATGTTAAGGAAGCATTTCGGAAGAAATATGTGGAAACGGTGCATATGGATGAGCAAAGGAAGGCTTTTAAGGCCGGTTCAAGGGAACAAGTCGTGGCGGAGTATGAGGCTGAATTCTTGAGGTTGAGTCGATATGCTCGAGGAGTAGTGGCAATCGAGCATGGCGCTGTGTCCATTTGAGGGCGGGCTGAGGATGATCTAAGATTGTTGATAGCACCGCATCGGGGCGGGAATTTTCTGCGTTAGTGGAAAAGGCTAAAGTGGTGAAGGAATTAAGGATTACGCAAGGCGGAACAACGTCGGAATAGGCCGTAAAGAGGTTTTGGATTGTCCGGATCATCTCGAGAATAAGAGGCCTAGAGTTGATGGGCGCGAAATCAACAAAGGCTGATGCGGGGCGATGTCGCCCTTGTGAGCATTGTGGAAAGAAGCACTTGGGAGAGTCTTTGGAGAAAGATGGGTGGATGTTTCAAATGTGGATCCAAGGACCATATGCTTAAGGATTGTCCCAAACAACCGGATGAGAGTCGACCAACAACTCGAGAATATTAATCAGCCGGTAGAGGTGGGCAAAGAACCTCGGCGGTCGTGGACCGAACCATGGAGAAATGGTTCGGGCGAGGGCGCCACCAAGCGAGATCTTTGAAGGTGCGGACGCGAGGCAACCAAGGTTGGTTTATGCGGTTGGCCGTCGTGAGGAGGAAGATGTGCGAGATATGACAATGGAGTGCGTTCCTTATTTCGGAATACCCTTAAATGCTTTGCTTGTTATAGGGTTAGCTTATTCTTGTATTGCTAGGAAAGTGGTAGAAACCTTGGATGTGAACCTAGAGAATGTGCCTAGAAAGTGTGATAGTTCTTTAAGATCAGTGCGCAAAGAATAGCGTAGTGGGGTGAGTTAGGCCGCATTGATTGTTCGTTAGTAAGTAATTTCGAGGACGAAATTATTTTAAGAGGGTAGAAGCGTAACATCCTCGAAAGGGCCTATGCATTTTCATTTAATTGTGCGAAATGACAAGTCTTTAGCACTATGAATAAATTTTTGGTATTTTGGAATTCTAGAAATGCATAGAAATGGAAATGAACATTTTGGAAACACGAGCATTTTTGGAAACTTGAACATTTTGGAAACACTGAATATTTTTGGAAACTTGAACATTTTTGGAAATCTGAACATTTTTGGAAATGTTTCAAAAAATGGAAAGTGAACATTTCGGGAAACACGGAAATGTAAGAAAAATGGCAAGATTCTGAGCGATCGAAAATTTTAGGAAACTTGGAAATGACCCTAAAATGATGAGTTTTAAGGTTTAGAATAGGAAATTAAGGCAAGGGGCCTTAAAGGTAAAAGTTAGTAAAATTTGACACACAAACGGGCTAGGAAAAGTGGCCTGAAGATGGCACTTATGGCTTATGGAAATGGCGCCACATGCAAGGTGTTGGGCCTGAGTTCGAGTCACTTGGGAAGCAAATAATGAAGGCTATATTTTTGCTTCCAGAAGGCTGAGGTGGACGGCACATGCTTCTAGAAATAAAGGTGTTTTATTCTCATTAATATGTGAATAATAAGTGATAAATATAGGATTAATTTTTAATATAATTATTGAGGAGATAAAAGATGGATTAAACACTTTTATTTTTAAATAAAAGAGATAATATTATCACAAGGAAGAGTGGTGGCCAAGTCAAGGACTCTTGGCTTAGTAATTTCGGCTAAAGGAGGAGAGTTAGGCTATTCTCTCATCTTTTTCCTAAGTGTGCCGAAAATTCCCTAGCCCCTCTTTCTCTCCAGTGAAATTTCTCCTAAGCAAAACTCCATCTTTTCTTCTCCTCTCCTTTGCTGTTGTCGAGCCAAAACACTCTTTGATCCTGTTAAATCTCCATGGCGAATCTCTCTGTGACTCTAGGCAAGGAAGCAATCGGCTAAAGGCATTAAAGGTAAGGTTAAGCATCATTCAAATTCTTTTCTTCGCTAGTTCTTAGAAAGAGAAGGGTCTAATCCCTATTCTTGTTTTTTTTTTTGCCGAATCTGCAAGGGGTCTCTCGAGGTTTCTACAATTGTTGAAAACAAGGATCAAGGATCTAAGGTGAGATAAGTATATATTTGGTCGAAGGTTACGTTTTATATGTTAGATCTAACATATGAATTATAGGAATTTCAATATCACTAAAGGGAGCAAAGGAAGATTTTTGAGATCTCATCTCAAGGTAAGTGGTTATAATCGGCCAAGGTTCTTTCTTAAATGTCTAGATCTATTTGTTTTAATCGAGAGACTAATCAAATCGAGTTGGATTTAATGGTTAGCCGATTTCAAGGGAAGAACACAAATCTTGGATTTGATTACCAATCAAATCGGCAAACAAGGTAAGTGTTAGTAATACCATTCCTAGTAGGATTTGGTTTTAAAATCGAAAGGTTATTAATATGTTTATGTATGGTGGGCCGAATATAGAATTAATGGATCTAAAGCCTAAATCGATTTCGGGATCTCAAGGAATCTATTAAGCAAATCAGTGTGTACTCACACTAACTTTCAATATATCATATGGCAATTATTTTAACATATGAATATGCATAAGAATGTGAATATGGCTAAGTACCATAAATATGGTAAAAAGTACCCAGTGCGTTTCTACTTTTGATAGGATTATGAATATGTATATTGTTACATGTGAATAATGAGAAATTAAGTATGTTATGCATGATATAAAATATATGGGGCATTCGGGATCTATGTGAAAGGGAAGAAGGTGTTGACTTTGGTCTCACCAACGAATATGGTGACTACGGTCACAAAATTTGAATATGGTAACCGGTTACATTATCTCAATTTGGTAACCCGAGTTTACATTATTTGAATATGGTGTCTAACGACACAAATTATATGGGCGATGAGCACGTCATTCTCGGCGTGCGCGCTTGATGGTGTGTAGCGGATGGAGGGTTGACTTAGTAGTCCCCCACGGTGTGATTGGCGGTGTGCGGGTGGTGTGTAGCGGATGGACAAATAGGCTTGGGTTTGGGTTGCATCATTCTTTTTATGAATATGTCTTTGATATGAACATGTATGCTGAATTGTTGAATGTTAGTTTGTGTACATATTGAGTCTGTTGACTCACCTGGATTGAGGAACATTTTTCAGAGATGATCGAGTAATGGACCAGGTCTACAGGAGCTAAAGGTGGCCATGCATGCAAGGAAAGACTTTTATTACTTGGGATTTATTATTTATATTAAGTACTTAAATTTTATTATTTTTGGGGTTTTGATTGATGTAATAAGGCCATAAGGCCCAAGTGAATTTCTTTATTTCTTTTTGCTTTACTAATGGATATTATGTCACGAACTAATTTGGATGTAAGTAAGTACAAAATTACTTTTCTTAAAAAATGAACTCAAAAATTCTTTTGTCACCTTAATTAAATTGGATTTATAAAATTAAATAAATGGGTTTTAATCTAAGCCCAACCCAAAACGAAATTTTCACGAAAATACACAAATTCTCTCTAAGAAACAAAGAAATTTGAAACCGTTTACTCAAGGAACATACGAGATCCTGGTTACGCTCGTGAAGTAGGGTGTGGGGTGTTTTGAGTTTGAATATCGAGCCCGTTTTAAACTCTCGGCACCGTGGGCTAAGGCCCAAAACGTTTTTAATTCGAGCTCAAATGATTTTCTTGAAATAAAGCGGTATTCTAGCATGGCACCTAAGTCTCCGACCAAGTCCACAGGTAAGTACCTCTAACTTTATGTGTGATTCTGTGATTTATGTAGAAAAGGCATGGAACGTAGAATAGAATGATAGGAACATGAACCTAGGGCTAGATTACTCAAACACAGAACCACATAAGACTTAATGCACTAAACAAACCTGTGGCTAAGTCACGTGAGCTAGGTGTGGTAACCCCAGACGCATGTCTACAGGATTGGATCCGGAAGAGCTTTGGTATTTAAGCGGTCCTAGTGACTCACCTCCTCTTGCAGGAATCCTACCTGGTGCGTAGCTTCGCTCACCCTAACTCGCAGGGCTGCAGTGCGGTGTGGCAACCTCTGTGCGCATGTCTAGGAATGGTTTCGATGGGAGCTTGGTATTTAAGCGATCGCGTGAAATTTTGTTGAAATGTCGAAATGGTGAAATAGTGCAGGTTGAATCATATAGATTTGATAGTAAAACTAATATGATTTTAGCTATGTCGACTCAAAAATATGTTAGAAAGGGTTGTAAGGCGTATTTAGCTTATATATTTGATTTCGGGGCTTCAAAATGAAATTAGAGTCGATTCAGTATGCAGTGAGTTCTCGGGTGTATTTCCAAAAAGGTTACCAAGGTTACCCCAATTAGAGAGGTTGAATTTGCTATTGAGTTAGTATTGGGAACTTTTCCGATATCGATAAGCTCGTATAGAATGGCACCCAGGAGAATTGAATGAGTTGAAAGCACACATTTACAGAATGGATAGATAGAGGATTTGTTAAGCCTAGTTTTTCTATCTAGGGTTGTAGCAACACTGTTTATTAGTGGTGTTAAAAACGATTGGTTTCGGGCCATAAATTAAACAAGTAAGTTCATAAATGTTATTATTTAATATTTACGAGTCAAATATGATATTAAAATAAATTTTGAATTGACAATTTATGTTATTTGAATGAATAATAGGTTCAAGTAGTATGATCCAAAATTAAGTGGTTTTAGAAAATAAGTATCGAACCTCGTTTTTATTAATCTGAGCCATAAATATTTTATTTAATATTTATGGAGTGTTATTAAGGTTGTATAAAAGTTTTAGTTAAGAAATTTTGAGGTTTTACATAGTTAATTAAATGAAAAGGACTAAATCTTAAAAAGAGTAAAAGTTGAGTTCTATTAGTTAAATGTATCAAATGGCTATGGAAATGAAAGTAAATGGACTTGGATGGTAATTATACCATATTTAAATTGAGTGGATATCCATGGATAGGTTGCATGGTAAATTTTATGAATTTTAAAAGTTATATTAGTAATTAAATCTAACCTAAAATGATTATCTTCTTCATTCCTCATTTCTCAATCA